>BPLR01013550.1:0-34672 GCA_021605095.1 Caerostris extrusa
TTAAAACATTCCTAAATATTTAAAAATATAATTAGTTTAAAGCTTAATAATAATTTTGTATAAAGAAAAAAACAATGAATCTAAGCTGTTTCACTTTGTGTTAAGCTACTTTAATTTAGTTTCACTAAAAATATTTGTATTTTTTCTATATAATAAAAACTAATTTCATTGAACATATTTTCGATATTTTATCCACATATGCAAAATAAAACAACGTTATATTGTATTTTTTATTTCGATTTGATATGATAAAGACAGGGGGAAAGAAAAAAGTTCTGAGAAACACTGCCTCAAAGAAAATAACAAAAACGGTGTTTAGTGTGCATTGGTCTAAGTAATGAAATGATGCGTTTTCAGCTTCCTACATTAGAGGATTTAATAAAATTTAGTTATATATATTAACAGAAAAAGGATCGAAATCTTCAGATGGGATTATTAATTAATCTTGATTAAATATGAATCGTGTGAATAATAACAATGATGGATTTATCGATTTTTAAATAGCTATTTTTGTCAGATTTCAATTAAATATTTCTTTCATTTTTAAACTTATTTTCATGTTCACATTTTTTCAATGATTTATCAAGTATGGGACACTAATTTTCACTTGCTTCAACTAGAGGATTTTATTACTGTAATCATATAATGAGCTGGAAAACAATTTTTTGAACAGGAAATCCATCAAACCAGAAGGTACCCTGTATATACTTAAGCAAAACACTAATTTTCTTGCTTTCGTAGTACTAGCCTCTTTTTCATGAAGAATGATTTTTTATACAAAGTCTGATTTAAATTTAGGTTTCTTGATTTATATGGAGTACTAAAACTAATTTAAAATTTTTGGTTTCTTTTTAAGTTGTTTATGAAATTTAAGGTAAAGTGAATGGTTAACAAATACAGACTTTTTAAAATTTTGTTAAACTTAATACCACCAAAATTTATAATTTGAAAGATTGATGTTGGTGACCATGATATAAAGATTGTATTAATATTACAAATTAATATAAAGTTACACGAGAAAGGAGAAGATCTTCTTTTAAAAAAATTGGCATCATAATTGTGTCTAAAAAGGAAGAAAATTGATTTTTTTAGTTTGCCGTTTATGTGATAAACAATATTTTTATAAGCTCAAGCACTAAAATGCCTTTAATATACAAAGTGACAAAAATAATACTAAAGAATTTTCGGTGGTTATAGTCTCAAGAGAGAAAGATTCTGTATCCGTTGACAAACATGAGATCTTTACTTTATGACCTGATTTGACGTAAAACTTACACGCTCAGGACTTGTTTAAATTAAAAGAAAAACTTAACTCATACAACTTGAGCTTTAATACTTGAGAAAACTGCATTTTTACGATGCACGTTTAACAACAAAATATTTTATTTGCTGAAGTTAGTGCTGAAGAGAAAGATTTTCTATTTAGATAGGATTTCTCTGTGTGTTGCGAGTTCATTATCTCAAATTTAAGCTGAAAATTTAGGAGTTTTTATGAGTAGTGTAAACTTTAATTTTAAAATATCAACCGGTTTTTTTTGTGGAAATTTATCTCGAATTTTAATTGAGAATGTCTTCAAGATTATTCTTAAGACATTTTTCAGACAGCTAACTTAACTGCCATATATTACCAATTTCTCATGTAATATAATTTACGTAATATATGTAATATGTAATGCATTTAATTATTAGAAGATTAAAAAATATAGTTAGTGAAGCATAATGCTTTATATAGAAATTCAACTAAAAACTATTGTTGTTTTCCAAAAGTTTTTATAAGAGACTTTTCATTGAAAAATTTTTCTGAAAAATGAAGGCTTTTTAACTGAATGGAATCTTTAACTTTTTTTAAAACTTATCTGCTAAAAGAATATCAGTTTAAAAATATTTTTAATGTTTGTTTGTTTAGGAATACTGGGATTTTTATTTCTCTAAGTATAGAAAACTATAGTACAAAAATTTAGAAAATTTCCTATCTTTGAGTCTTAAAAGAAATTTGAACTACACATTCTAATTTAATACTTATAAATTTAATAAAAAAGAATATAATTAGTAATTTATTTAATTTATTTATTTTAATAAATATAATTTTGAGAGATTATAGTGAATTAAAACAATTAATTGAAGGCAATGCGTTTGAAATAATTTGGAACTTTTGTGTCGAACTTCTATAGATCGTCTCAATCTTTTTATAGTGTCTAATCAGACATATGTGTACAGATCAGGTTAGTGAAAAATATTCAGTGTTTTCATAGGAATCTAAAGCATTAAAATTATTTATTTAAGAAAGGTCTAAAAGAGGGGCTTTCAAAAAGTAATAATCCTTTAATAAGCTTGATTAAACATTACCACATACTAATTTACATAGTAGGAGATATTTAATTATCTTGTAGAGCTATTTTGCATTTTAAAAGAGATATTCTAATAAAGATTTTAATGAGTGAAATAGCAAAAATACTATAAGACATTTTTTAAGAAGATAGATCTGTAATGAATTCAATATCTATATTTCGAATCATTATAAAAATGTAGAGAAATATTTCAAGCTTTTTAAACTTTTCATCAAGTTTATAATTCATCAAGTTAAATGAATTTTTTAATCTTTATTTGATTTTTAAAAGTATTCACTTTTCACTTAATGTAAATTTACTAAACTTTTAAAAGATTGTCCTTCAACTTGGATTTGAAATTTTTTTTCAAACATTTCATATTTATGCCCTTTTTACGTAATTTTAGAATATATCCATGTTTTTATTTTAATGTATAATAGTTTAGGATTTTTATTAAAAAGGATCTTTATTCTTTTTTAAAAACAATACGCTGTCAGATGTTTTACGAATAGAAATGTAAGCACACAGCTACATACTTACATAAAAGATAGATATTTGTTGTAAATTATAGTCGTTTATAAATAATATATTCCTAATATATTCGTTTATTTTGGGACTTCTTAATTAATTCATTTTTCAGTAATTACATTAATCTAAGAATAAATATTCAATAAAATATTCAGCTCATTGTTAGTGTTTCACATTTCTTTCTTAAACCGTCAAGTTAGAAATGTCTTATATTAGTAGTTTTAGTTGTATTTCTAACATTAACGTGGCTAGGTTTCTTTTTAAGTTATGTCTTATTGAAATTTAAATAAACTGATATTGATTTGCTGCCACGATCTTGATTAACTGAATAACCAGGAAATAATATTTTATACGATGACAATTATTTTAAATGAAAAATATTATTATTATTTAATTAAATTCTAGAGTTAAAAATCTTGAATTGATTTCACATAATACTATTGACAAGAATATAAATAACATCTGTATTTATAGGTAACTGAAACAGAATTCAGAAGTATTAAATTAATTTTTAAATTCTAATCTAATTTTCAAGCAGTAGGGAAGCACATTACATTAATCATTAGGAAATATAATTATTTTGATATTATTTCATTACGTCTCAAATTTCTAAAATTTACATCTTTTTGATTTTAGTTTTCATATAATAATATTTGAAAATCTATTCAAATGTGCTCCTATCAGTAGGATTTATCATATATGGTTATTGTAAAGAAAATGATCCTAACATAAAACTAAATTTATCAAGATAACATTTAGTTTCTAGAAATTTTTAAATCGTAACTATTAATTACTCTAGAATTTAAAATTCATCACAAATATTAAGATTAAAATAGATGCATTTCTTGTTTAAAATTAATGTAAACACAAATAACCGGATCCTATATATGCCTTTAAAATCGATAAATGAAGAAGATAAAATATATATTTAGATCTGAAACAATTCTTAGAAATTTTAAAATCATCAAATTATTTTCATAATAATGATTCACCTCATGTAGTTTAATTATTTAAAAACTAAATTTACCAAGATCACATTAATTTCATATAAATTGTTGAAATGTGACATTGTAGCACTTTATATTTCAGAGTAGTATGTCATGGATATACCAGTTGCTTTTTTGAAATTTCTTCACCATTTTCTTTTTGAAATGTTTTTTTGAATTGCTTTGGTGTATTCACTCACTTTTCGTTTTTAAAGGTAGTAGGTGAGGAATATGGGCTTTCTCCAAAGCATTCTTCGCTGAGATGGATGTTTCATAGAGGGCTGCCTGTTCAAGTCCGCTCAACAAGTAAGAAGTAGAGTTCATGGGAATGTGGATGTAAGTAATAGGATTTTCCTGATTCCTCTGGATACGGAGTTGGAAAGACTGAGTTAAACCACCATCAAATCCAGGGACCCAGATAAGAAGCGCGCTTTGATGCGAAACGTTCATGGATTCTAGTGCTTCAGGTGGATCTGGAACACCTGAAAGAATATTAAAAACAATTGCATTAATAGTTTGAATTTTTGTACATTGAATTTATCTTTTTGAGGATCATACAGAAATAGGTCAAGCTAGAAAAATTTTTATTCTTTGTAAATGTTAAAAATGAATTTAGACTGCGGATTAAATATTTTAAAATATTTCTAAATATACTAAATATTGGCAAATTGTTCTTAGTAAAAAATTTGGTTTCTTACAGGTAACAATATATTTGTAAATGGGATGAAATTACAATTCCTACTAGTAGTAAGTAACTTTGCAGAAAATCTCATAAATTATGCATTTTAGAAATATTATATGCGAGGTAAATGCTTTTATGTAGATTAATCGAAGGTAGTACTTGCATTGTAGTTTTACTTATTTATTACTTGTGCTTATGCATATAGTTTAATTTTAATAGTTTATAGCATATAGTTTAGTGTTACTGCATATAGTTTAATTTATTTTTCTTGTTAATCCGTCTTTTTTGCACTTGTTATCTTAATGTCAGTTGTGTAAGGTTTACATTTTTACATACCTAGTATTTTTATGTTTGTCTCTAAATTAATGTAGCGTAAATAGTTTGAATATTACGAAGAGTAAATCCTCTGTTACATTTTCCTGTAATTGCTCCATTTAAGTAAGGCTTTCTAAAAGTTTAAGATTTGTTTTTTTAAAAACTATTTTTTAACTCAAATTTCTGTGTGCTCGTAATAAATCTATTTACTAAAATTGATTAATACTAATTTTCAAACCAAAGTGAGGAATTAAACTAGAGATTTAGTAAGTATCACCGCAAATAATTTGACTTTAGTTTTTAAAATATTACAGAAAAATAGTATTTTAAAGTAAACATTTGTTCAGAAAACTATATCAAATAAAAAAATACAACAGTTTTCTTTTATTAATTTTTAAATTGTGTAAATCATTAAACTGAAGATAAATAAAACATGGAAGGTTATATAGTTATTAGCATTGAAACTTTTACATAGCAATAAAAAACATAATAGCTTTAATAGTACTTAAAATTGGAAATACATTTGTACTGGAGTTACTTTTATATATATCTGAAAAAAAAGTGATACAAGTTTAAAAGATATTCTTATAAATTTACAAATATATTTTTTAAAATTTTTAATATATTTTAGATTTTATGTATAAATAATAAAAACAATGGATAATTTAATTTTTAACTCTTTGACATGTTTTTATTTTTCTTAAAACATAGAGTATAAATTTATTATCTTGTTTTGTTATGTTTTAGAATGATCATACAATCATTAAGTTTAGTATACTTTACGAATTAAATTTTTTTAACTGCAATAAAGTAACAATTTAAACATTAAGTTATATGGAAGTTTTATAATTTAAACGAAGTAATAAATAGAACGAAAGGAAAATTCAATAATTATTTTTGATAAATCAAGTTTCAACAATTTAATTAGTATTCAGAATTCATTGTATCACAAGATAAATATAGGAAGGCGATATAAACGTCAATATGTTACTAATGGAGATCAAAATTTATAAATTATCTTCATCAGATAATTTATAAGCCGTTGTATTTTCTCAAGTACACCGCAGACACTCAAACATAAATATATTAGTTTTAAATTAAACCAGAGTGGAAAACGGATGTTCTAACCAAGTAAACTTTGTCTACAATCTCTTAGACGTTAGAATAGGGTAGATGGATCGATATATCCATCAAGAGATTACTAAATCATTTTAATTTCTACAGAGAGTTTAAAGTTTCGTTTTTTTTTATTATTTTAACGGAACTTACATGACAATAATATTGACTTGGAAACAGTTTCCGAAGTTAAACGACAAACTTGAGGGACCTTTTTACTAAAAGTCTGAGGTTATCGACGTTTAAATGATATACGAACTTCTAGCGAATTCCCCAAACTGTCCCCGAATAAACAACCGTCAGTGGAAAATTCCTGTGGAAATTCACAGAAAATCTGCCACATTGCAAAATGAGATGGATTGTGTCTCAAGATCTTCTTGAATAATGACATTTTCAACTGTAGCCTCACACTGTTGACACAGGCTTGGGGAGCAATATTGTGGAAACCTTACATGGTTGCAAGCCTGTTTGCGTTGAGTTGTAGAGAATCCTCAGTTATGGATTCAGTAGGAAACAATAATCCCTTTCTAGACTGTAAATAAAAGGTTTTCGTCTGAAAGCAGGCTAGGATACTGAATCTTGTAGAGCAGATGTTATCGATGTGGGAAAGATGACAAATGTTAATGAATAAAATAATGAAAAGTTCCTTTACTCCTCAAACTGCAGTGGGAGAAATGACACGAGATGAAAAGAATAATGATAGCAGGTTTCTGTTTGCTTGAATCTTGAGTAAAGAAAAGATGTGAAGTTTTAGGGCAAGCCTTTAATAGGTTTGTTGTAACTTTTATTTTTCGTATGCGATAAACTAATAATGGAATAAAGAAACGAAATATTACATTTGTTAATTTTGATATAAAAATAGCGCCTTTAATATCTGTATTAACCGTATTGGCAAAAATGAACAGCTTTGGTTCCGAAATGAAATAAGAAATTAAAAATATGTTTGAATAAAAGTAAGTAATTTAAGTAAGTAGTAAGAAAGAGATGATATCGAAATGGAACAGAATCTATATCTTATTAAAAACGTAGAAAAAGTTTCCTTCCCATATCTAATCGTATAGTAAGGGAATACCTCTATATCGTAAAAGACAATATATATTGAAAAATTATGATACTATCTTATGTACTCGACTCTTGAATGAATTTTGTGTAATGCTTTTATAAAAAATTGTACGCATCTTTTACTGATCTTTAATATATTTTACAACATACTGCAATGAAAAGTTCATTAAAAATAAAATATTTTATAGCTAAAATATATTAATTTTGTGTTTTAAAAATAGCACCTTTAAACACTTATAAAATTAATAATTATTATTTAAAAATAATTAATTTTTGTAATAGTTAAAGTTTTATGAAAATAATTAAAATTAATAATTATTTTTTATAAAACTTTAACTATTACAAAAATACTGTTTTTGCTTTAGATTTTAAATGTCAGTTAATAAAATAAAGGAACAACTTAGCAATCTAAACCCAGTGAAAGGAATTTAAGAGATAAAAACACTTTAGTAAAAATATTCCAAGTTGCTTAAATTAAAGAAAAAAGATTAAAAAAAAAAGACTTCAGAAGCTTTTAATCTGTCTTCTCTAATTGTCTTATTAATGCTTGATAACTCTATAAAATTAACTGGAGAGTAATGCAATTTATAAGAAGATTTTAGGAATTTCGATTTTTATGTAATTAAAGCTTTAAGACTGGAATATATGGCTTATAAGGGAAAAGTGAATTATTATAGCAGTGCGTTAATTTTAGAGAAACAAACATTTAGGGAGTGTAAAAAAAATGAAAACGTATTAATAATTTTATTTTTTAGTTTTATAAACATATTTTATAAAGGAGTTACAGTTTCAATACTAGTTACATTTTGAAGTTAATTAAATTAAAGGGTTTTCATAAATTAAATAAAAAAAAACAATTCCTAAAATTGTTTCGATTTTTTAAAAAATTGAGACAAAAATATCCAGCTAAACATCATTCTCGATTCTAAAGTTATTATATGCCCAGACAATTCATAATTATTTTATTATGTTGATGTTAGTGTTTAACAGTTATCAGTTTGGAAAACAAAACAAAATAAAATTTTAAATTTAATTATGTGAAGAATGCACACAAAAAATGTAGATGTCAATAATTGTCTTTTTAAATGAGGTCTTATCAAAATTATGTTTAAATTAAAAACAAGTATTTTATAATTGGAAAACATAAGAAATAAATTGAATAATATACAATTGTCTAATAAATTTTTACAATTAAGTCTCCAACTTGTTTCTTAAATATAATTATTTATTTGAAAAAAAAAAAAAATAAAGAAATGGCTTAATAAATTTATAGATTTATTATTAATACTATTATAACCGTAAGCTACATAGAGTATTAATAGTTGACACCTTTATTCGTTTAATCAAAGAGTTTTTTAGAAGGTAAACATAATTTTATTTTAATTTGTTTCCTCAATGTAAATTTATTATTCCAGGGTTTGCTTTTCACAATTAAGTCTTCAAATTCCACGAAATTCATTTAATTATTGAATTACCTTTTGATATTTATATACAGTTTCGTTCGTTTTCATTCTTTAAAGAAAATTAAAATGCTTCAGAGGAAAAGCAGTTACATCCTTGGAATGCAATCAATAAACTGGAGATAAATGAAGTGAATGTTCTAACTTTAGGATTGCTTAAACAAATGAAACGTAGCGGCAAAATATAATTAATTTTCTGATAAAAAAAAACACCCGAAAACATTTGTATAAGTATATAACATAATAAAAACGAACGCAAACTAAGTGAAAAATACCAAGAAAAGGTTTAAAATGAAGGTATCTCTGATAATTCAATATCAAGATCACTTGATGAAAAATAGATTTAGGCAAAAGAATGATTGTAATTGCATTTTTTCTTTAACTTCATCGTACTCTTAATATGCTAGCTTTTTACATCGTATAATTTGCTGGAGGAATAATTTTCTTCGGCTTTGTTTAAATTGATTTTTGCGCCAATAAGATTAAAATTGAATTTGACAAATGATTTGAACTTAAAGAATGCTTTTTTGTTATTATGGGTCTATGACTGAAAATAAATAAATGCCTGTATGCTGAAAGAAATTGAGAAAATTGTTTTAAAAGAAAAGTGAATTATTATTTTGTGTAAAATCAATTAAACAATATCAATAAATATTAAGGAATGCAAAAAAAAGGAAACTATGCTGTTTAAGTTTCATTTATTTCTTTTGTAATAGATTTCTATCATCATTGAAAAAGGCATTTAAAATAAATCAAGTAGATAAATTTCGCTTTGCCTATAATTGAAAAATAATGCATGAGTTGTTGGGAACCTTTTTCTGTTATGATAAATTGCCTAATAACGAACATTTTTCATAAATAAATATCAACCGCTCATATTGTTCTATTTTTGATACAAGCAAACAAATATCATTAGTCAGAAAATGTTGCATCTTTGTATTTTGCAAAATTATTCTTCTCCTTACGTAAAGAAGAAAATAACAAAACTTTTATAAGAAAATTAAAGTGTGAAATCCTAGCAGTCTCAAGAAATAGTGACATCAGGATTAATCTAAAGCGTGACCGGAAATAAAACTGCAAATCATCGTGACAGCAGCAAACAAACCACTATTTTTATTGTTGAACTAAACTTTTTTTCTTCCGAACAACAATTTAATGTTCTTTTTTTATATATGTATTCATTTATTTAACCGTTTTATAAAATTGATTTAGCTTCAAATTAACCCAATTTATCATAAAATTCTCCTATTAACAAATTAGTTTAATTAATAAATTAATTGCTATTCATCCATTTAACACTTTTGTTATATAAGAATTTTTCATACGATGTAGATTAAAACTTAAAATGCATTATATCATGAATTACATTTTTTGATGTATATGCACCACTTCATGTAACAAATATGTACTTTTTCATTGTACGAAACATTCTTGAAAGTAAATATAGCGACTAATAAAAATAAGAAAAAAATAATGAAATAAAATTCAAGCAGTCTTAGACTAGTCATTGAAAGTTAATTATTTGTTTAGTTGAAAATAAACCATGAATTTCTGTGGTTGCTGAAAATGCTTCACAACGTATTCTATTAGAAAAGTCTCTTTATCTGTTCAACCACTTAAATACGATTTAGTTTGTGCAACTCTATTTATTCACTGTGTTTCGGTGGCAAATATTTATAGAACAAATCTTCATTCCCAAATAAAGCACTTGAAAAACTTTGCATTAGTGTAGATTTCTGGTTTTAGTGAATAGACATTCATTTTTTTTAAATCTTATTTAAGTTCAATACCAAAATTTTGATAAATTATATTCGTGTTATTTTTTCTTAAATTGTTCCTTTTTCTTAAATTCATGATTCGTTTACCCTTCAGATAGTAAATATCCTTTTAAGTTTAATAGTATTTTCCTCCTGAAAGTTACGAGCAAATTTAAAATTACACTAATAGTAAATACAATGTAAAGAGTTGCATGTAAAAGAAAATAAGAAATAAATGATTTTATAATGTTTTAAAAAACAGCCTTCGTTAATTTACATAATTAAATATTAACTGTTATTGTGTGTTTAAGCAATGAATGCTTCCTAAAGTACGTCCTGAAAAAGTTATTTCGTCGCATGCAATGACATTTTGTAGATTTTGGAGAATTCTAGTCCGTATTATTTCGTTTCCAAACTACATAAAACTATTCATTCCTTGGCAATGAGAAAAGCTTTCCACATTCATATTGGCAGTTTAGCACATTTCTTAATAAGTTATTCTTTCCATATTTTCAGTTTTAAAAGTATTTAATGACGATATTTCAAACAAAGAATGAGCCCAGCCAAGTAGTCTTGAAATTAAACAAATTTAATTTTTGAAAAGACATTATGAATATGAAGTACAATTGAACACATATTTTTAGTGAATTAATTGTAGATATGTAAGTGAAGTAAATGTATAAAAATGAGATAATAAGTTCTGACTGATAACCATTCTATTTGTCTTATAGAGTTCATAATTTTAAAAGTGATTTTTATGTAATAAATTTAGAAGAATATTGCAGGAAATCTCATATCGTTACATTTCCTTAATGATATGAAAATTTCATATTGTTAAATTTCCTTAACGATATGAAAATTTCATATCGTTAAATATCCTTTACTCTTTCATTTAAAATCCTGTTGAGCAATACTTCGGTCAATGACAGTATGGTACCAATATTCATTAATTTGATATCACGTTGAAATCATCAAATGTTATCTCAAGGGCTGCTAAGAACTTTTTGCCCGCGCTTCATTGTTGGCAGTCACCCTTGGTAGACGCTTGCATGTTATATGCCTGCATTTTTAATATTAAATTTTAATATTATTATTCATTTTATATGTGTCTATATCGTCATTTGTAATGTTTTCAAATAATAAATTAGGAAAACTATTGAGGAAATATTTGAATTGCCTAACTACATCCCAACCTTTCGGATACCTACTCTACGGTTCATTTTCCTAAAAGGTAGAAAAAGTTTATACGAAATTTTTAGTTTAGCGAATTGGTTGTTGAGGTAAAAGGTGGAATACAAGAACAGCATAGGCAGATAAAGAAATAAAAATACATACGTACAAAACAGGATGGGAGAAATAAGTTTTCCATGAAATAAGCAAAAAATAATAAGCAATTAATTGTAATATTCTAAATAAAGATTTATCAAGGAATATATATCATGAGGAAAACATAACAGGACATTGATATTTTTGCTGATTTTCTGGATTGGTTTCTCATCCCGTGTTTGCATATTTTGTTTATGTGTATGTTTTTTTTATCTACATCTGCAGTTTCTGCTTTTTTACTCTTTGATGTTTATGTATATCTAATGAATTTCAATTTCGTCGATTAAGCTTACTTCAAATCTCGAATAAATTAATTTTCAATTATCCTTTTTTCTGTTTTTGCGATGGCTTTTTTATGCACTTCATGAACATTTCAGTATAGCGAATACTGGTAGGGATCTTTGCTGTCCTTGTTTTTTTCTTCCTGCATGTTTTTTCTGAAGTCTTTGCCTTTATATATACTCACCTTCAAACGTAGATGTATTTCGTATAGATTTTATTTTGTAAAAAGTTCAGGGGTTTGCATATAGTGCAAACATAATTTACACTATAAAAAAATGTCACACTGTCAAAAAAATCTTATCTGAGTAACCTATCTGCATGTCTTAAATACATCATCAAAATTAGTAAAGTTGTTTAGATTAATTACAAGTAATAAATCAATCTACCATTTATACACAAACACATAAGTTTTTTTTTTTTCATATATCCCAAATTAAATCTCAAATCATCTCATATTTCAAAATGACAACACATATTTAGACTTACTTCTTTTTGACAACGTTGAACGGGACGAAGTCGTGACCCATCTGATTGCCAGCAATGCACGTGTAGACACCATAGTCTCCCTCCGTAATCGATTTCACCATTAACGTGCTCCCCCATTCATTAGCATGTTTGCGCCTTTGTCTCACACTATATTTGAGCGATTCCCGACTGGCCTGAACTTATAGTGGAGCCATTGAAAGACCACGCAAATGTTACGGCGGGATAGCCGGAAGCAATGCAGACTAATTCAGCTGAGTCCCTCTCATCAGCAGCCACACGCCGGTGGAGAACTTCCTTTCAGGATGACTGGCCGATCTAAAAGCAATTAAAAATATCAATAAAAGCACAAAATTGTTTCATGAATCTAAAAGTCTATTCAATACATTTTTCTTAAAGCTGAAATGTTCACTACAATTATAGTATAAAAATGAACTCGGATACATTTTCATTCGATAAATAAACAAAGCTCTATTAATTGAGTAATTGAATTTTCATTTGGAAAACAATATTAATCTACATTTTAAACATTCTTCATCAGGAGCTTTTTGTTTATCTCAAAGACTAATGCAATTCAATAATGACTATGCTTATTAAATAAATACCTACTTACATTAAGATAATTATGCATTATCTGGTTGGGAAGAACAAACATTTCTTATGATTATTTTTTCTAATATATTTAAGAATATTTTATTTTAGGCTTGATTAAAAACTGCTGAAAAAATTTCGTTGCAATTCTTTTTTATTTTATTCAAAAAAATTGACATTTCTAACTAATAACATAAAATATTTAATTCACAATCAGAAAATTGGATTGGAAAGTTTTCTTAAATTTTAAGTATTTATACAGATATAAATTTTAAAATCTATTGGTAGCAAGAAAGTATACGTTCGGATTTAACCACGTTTGGATTGAACATAAATAGGAAAACCGAAATTACTTTGTTGCCAACCCAATACATGGATATTACGAGTTGATTGTTTCATAAAATATTGTTTTATGTCTAAAATATTTCATGCTATATATACATGATATGCATTTCTTTTTAATTTGCGATTTATCTCTAGGCATTAATAACATTCAGGTTCAATTCTTAACAGTAAAAATCTATAATTGCTTTTTGCACATTGTACAAAAATAAGGAAGCTTTGAAACATTAAATTGAAAATAAACTAGATGAAGAATTGAATTGTGGCGATTGAAACAAAATATTATTTTTATTTTTTAGAACTTTTTATAATACACTTTTAAAATTTATAATATTTTTCGTAAAATTTAAAGAATCTGGTGTGTTCTTACTAAATTTCATGGTACTACTAAAGTATTTTTCGGTTACAGAATACTAATAGCATTGATTAGCAGCAGTTGTAATTTTTACTTTAAATATAGTTGTTAATTAATTTTATAATTAATTATTACTAATTAATTATTAATTAATTATAATGTGTTGCTATTTATTTTTTAAATCTATTGATGAAACCTGAAAGTAGGAAGCATGAATATTTTTACATTTACAAGATATATAAAAATCAATTGTTCACGTCTTAACTTTCATTTAAATTACCATCCAATTACATTTTGCAAACAATTGATACCATATTCATTTAAGGATGAATGAATGAGACTTTGCAAATTGAAAAGATAATTTTTTGTTTATAATTATTGGAATTGTAAGAAAATCACTTCAGCAGAAAATAATGAAGCAGAATATTAATTGATCTCTTTTTATATTAAAAAGTCTATCAAGTCACTTTAAATGCAGAATTGTGGGTTTCATAAAACTCTTTTTACATATTAAATTTTTTCTGTAATGAATTTGTATTATTTCGGAAGAGCAAATATATCTTTCATATTTAAAAGAAAAGATAGCATTTAGTCTTCAAATATAAATTATCATACTTATAATTTAATTTGCAATAATATCATTTAACCATCTACTGAAAAAGTGAATTTGCACTGAATATTTTACTATTTATCCAAATCTGTCACCTAAAAATACTTTAAATAAAATACTTTTAAAAAAAAAAGGTTGCAGAGATTATCTAAAGACATAAATGATTAGATGGTGAAATTTATTTAAATCATTTACATTCGTATATCTTATTTCATTTGCTTAACCTAATCCAGTATGAAAATATTTCTGTTGCATTTGCAGTATTGATTGTAAAAAAAAAGAAATAACTTTGAAATAATCCTAAACAAATAAGTATGCAAATGTTGTTTGTAAGAAAACGTAAAAATATTTTAACAAACACACAAATAAATAAGAATGATGAATAAATCTGAACACACGAATAATCCAGGTATTTATTTTTCAGATATCCCAATTGACTGCAAGTAGTGCCTCCTCTCAATTAGAAGCCACAAAAGGAAGTGAGCTAGAAACTCCCAATTCCTGGCAAACTATATCACTTACAAGTCGATGACGAGAGAATTGCTTTCTATCAGTATTTTGCTTAAATTAACCGTGAAGACGGCAAATAAAACGGAGAGTGAAGACGCTGGGTTGTAGGATACAATTAAGTTAGTGTGATGAAACGGAACTGTTTCCTTAGGCTAAAAGATCAATAGCAATAGCCAGATCGATTAAAATGAATTGATTCGTACAAGACCCGGTAATTAATCAGATCTTTTGTAATACCTTAAGAATCATGAAAGTTTAACAGATTGAATAGTTTGAAAAGCTTTTCTTCACACAAGTAGCGAGTCTAAAATAAATCACTGCCGAAACTAATTAAAGAATTCGAGGAGACACTAGATTTTAATCATTTATATGTCCTTGTTTCATTTATGAATGTGGTATTTAGTCGATACATTTAAGATTAAACGAGCAAATACTTTGGAGAATCTTTTTGATTTTATGGCTAATTTCTGTGGGAAATTCTTCCAATCAGTTTGAATTCCAGGTGTTTTTAAAATTGAGATTTACGGGTACAATTCTAGGCATTCTAAAAATGAATTAAGTGATAAAAATAACTTCGCTAAATCATAATAGTTTGGTGGTTTGGGAATCAGAGGGAAATGGGGTGTTACTATTTTGATTAGGTCCCGTCGTTGCTTTTCTAGAACCTCTTTAATGTTAACTTAATAGTATTTCCTTTCTAGTGTCGATTAACTTTTGTAAATTGAATGGGATTTCATTTCCCTATAAATGTGGTTCGCTGCATAGAGGATTTCTTCACATATAACACAAATGTTGATCCACTACCCTCTTCTCTTATGAAAAAAACTTTCAGGAAAGTAATTTTTTCCTTGTTGATAATAGAGTTGTCTTATATTTTAGATAACACTTGAAAGTTTGTAACCTTTTTGAAAGAAAATTCATGAACATCTGTAGAAGTTGATGACAGAGCTCCATGAAACACACAAATAGTAAATACACATTATTGCACAATTTTGATTCACTGTCAATGCTTATTTATTAAAAACACATTTTCTATTTTTTTCACAATTATTTACTTGTTTAGTAATATTTACTCAGTTTCATTACTTACAAATTTCTCAAGGCAAAAATAAAACATTTAAAGTGCAAAAAAAAAAAAAAAAAAATAAAACTATTTAGAATTTTTAAAACAATATCTACGATTTTAGCTTTTGTATTCCGTAAAAATAAGACTATTTGAAAATAATGGCATATATATATAAACAATAGTATCAGCGTAATTTCTAAAACTATGTAATATAATATTTAAAACGAAAAAAAAGTTTAAATAATTATTTAAAAATAAGATTAAAAATAAATTTCTTTTGGGGTTGAAACTCTCAGAATTTAGAAGACAGGAAATATTGAAAAGAAAAATTTAAAATTTTAATATTGTTACCAAATAAAAAACCATTGGAATTAATAATCAATTATATCTAAATAATATTTCAGATGTAATCAGGGAAACAGCTTTTATCCAGAATCCATTAATTAATATCTCAAAGGAATACAATCAAATTTTCAAGTATTCTTGTAACTTATTTCTATTAGTTTAACTTAAGTTAATCTTTTCTATTTTTCTAAAAGGGCATTTTAAAACTCTAATTTGTAATTCTATCCAAGAGAAAACTGGATTTAAGTTAAACGGTTTATTTGTTCATCACTTTTACATTTCACTTAAAATTTCTTATCAGTAGATTACTGGGTAATTTAAAATGCACATTTTCACCAACATAAATACTTTTCTCTTTAGGATCATTTACTGTGCTGAAACTATTTTTTCATTATATAGAAATGGCTGATTAAATTTTTGATTTAATACATGAAATAATGTCTAATTGCGACCAAACATCTAAAAATATATTGCTCCCCCTTTTATCTGCAAAAAATAATTTTTGCCCAGTTTGATTTCTTCAGTACTATATAACAAAGCTTTTAGTTTAAAAAGTTCACTGTAATCCAATGGGTAGTAAAATTTTAACCAATTTAGTTTGAGTGTAAAAGCAAAAAAAAAAAGTTTATAATGTTATAATGGGGAAAATATTTTTAAGAAAAAATTAGTCTGAGAAAAATACAGAAGCCATATGAACTAAACATATAGCTTATACCAGACATAAACACACACACACACGCGAAAGTTGCAAAACAATTTTCTTTCTGAATTTTTTCAACTTTTTCATTTGCACAACTTTTCTTAATAAATTAATCATAACCGTTAGAAACTGCTTTATTTAGGAAATCATATAATTAAATGATGGTGTGTTGAAGATAAGAAAATATTTTAACAAATTTGTGGACAAGTACGTTAATTAATTATACGAGTAATTTTTCAACAATGAAAATTTTTTAAGAAAAATTATACAAATATTGCGTAAATATGATTTTATAATGTTGATTAAAAACCGTAAAATTATTAATTAAAAACCGTATTAGAAATTTATTGATTATTCTGACTGTAAATTAAAAAAAAAACGTCTCTTAAAATTAAATTATTATCTGCCAATATATTTGATGTTCATGTACTTCACAGTATATTAGTTTGCTACATTTAAAAAGAAATTGGTTGGGAATTTTAAAAGACAAAGCCTGTTTTATGGCCTATTAAGCATTATTCAGGCTTATCAGATAATTTGAAATTATTATTATTAAATGGATATCTTTTATATAGCTGATATTACTTATTTAATCTTTCTTTATATAGGTGGAAGATCTTTGATTGAATGGTTCACGATTGTATGTGCTACATGATTATTAGCAGGAATACACACAGTTTAAAATTTAATAAAGACAGTTTAAATTTGCATTTTAAATCTCCAATTATACGCATGTGTGCACAAAATATACTGCGAAATCACAAAAAAAGTACTGCACGTTCAGCTCAGTTCTGGAATATCTAAAATTGTTCATGAAGTTTAATTATTTTTTTCTAATGCAGCTGGCAAACACTTTGTGACACAGTTGTCATGAAGTTTTAAATAGAATACAAAATAAAAATTTTATTTTAATGGTTTTAATTTAACATATTTGGTTTAGTAGAGCTCACTTTTTAAACACTATTAGAAGCAGAAAATAGTTATAACATACTTTATAAAGTCATACAATAGGAAATAAATATGAATTGGAATAATAAATATAATTAATTACAGTAAAATCATAAACAGCTGCTTTACATATTTGAATATTATTTTATTACAATAGACGATTTAATCCAACGCGCCACTTTAAAGAACAGTGTGATGCATTGGATTAAAAAAATAAACTAAATAAAATTGCTTTTATTTGTTTAAAACTTTAGGGCTTGAGAAGTATTTTCTGAATTACTTTTCTCATGCCTGAAATGTTACTTTCAATTAAAAAAAAATTAATGTACAAAAAATAATCTACATGCGATTTAAAAAAACAACTTTTATTCATTAAGAGAAAAATAAAAATGAAAACACTTTCTCATTGGAAATTATTCTTAACGAGTTTTAAATAAATGTTTAACAATAAAATAGTTCTCTTTATTTGGTGGTTATGTGTCCCTCGGGGGCTGGTCTTAAAGATAATGAAGCTTTTTTTCCTGAGGAAGTAAAAAAAAAAAAAAAAAATCTTAATCTGAAAACAATTTTTATTTCTATAATAATTAATTTATTAGCGGAATTTAATTTCTTGAATTACTTTTTATATTTATAACTATTGATCCTGAAAGCTTAGAATTTAACAAAAGTGAAAGATTCAACTGCTTGTTGTTATAAACAAAATACTTCTGTTATTAATTTTAGATTATTATAAAGACTAAAAGGTCAACAAGCAGTTGTAATTGTGAAAACTGTGATGTTCACATTGTGACTTGACTTCAAATCTCAAATATTATAAAGATTTATTATGAAATTCCATCTTAGAATAGTGTTGATTATTTTTAAAAAGTTTTCCCAATAGAGTTTCATTTATCTTTTTGTTTTAATAAAAAAAGCAATTTCAAACCAATTCTTGTATAGAAAATATATTTATATTTGGGATGATCTGTAGATTTTTCTCGAACTATTATAGTTGAACAAATAGGAATATAGAACAATTTATTTTTCACTTAATCTAGATTTATATTTGCCTTTGATAAAATCAAATATTTGACATTCGTCTCTCATTTGTGACTTTCTCTGATTATTATATTTAGACCGCCTATGACTTAATTTAATTTAATTCTACTTTTATATGTTGTATTCAATTATATTAGTATTGAATATAAAATATAAAAGGATTATAATAAAAAATATTAAGTATTAATGCATTAAAAGCCTCAGTGGTGGGCAATTGAAGCAGTTAGAAGAATCGATTATGATGAAGTGAGGCTTAAAAGAAATCAATTCGTTCTGGTGGCTCGTGTTATAGTTACTTTTTAGAAAAACCAGTGTATTTGATGACTGTTATACTTCTTGGTTGGATTTTTCTACGTTTTCTGTAATATTACAAGCAATAGTGGGGAAGCTGTTCCTGGATGAACTTTCGGAAAGCGCTTTTCTTAGTGAACATAGTATTAGTGAATTTTGTTGACCCATAAAAAAATACTGTTAAAATGGCTCGTTATAAAGTTGTCAACGAATTTAATGGATTTGAAGTGAAGATGCCTATAGCATAGCAATTTATTATTATGATTTATAGTTATGATTTTATGCAATTTTTCAGTATTTTTTACATTTATATGTATTCTGTAATATTTTAAGAAGTAAAACAATTCAAATAACCACTATTAGTTTAATATTTTCCTTATAATGTTATTATATATATATTAATTGTATATATTTATAAATATATTTTAAAATTAGATTTTATGAGTTGGCATTTGTTAAAACGAAATTACACCATTAAATCAAAAGGAAAAATAAATAAATAGTCTCAAAGAAAAAAGCTCAATTCGGCCATTTTTAAATCTTTTGCCTGTTTTATGCAGATACGAATGAGTTGTTTTTCGTGATATAGATCTTTCTTGATCGCAAAGCTCAGGAAAACATCAAACTATTCAATGAGATTCCAAGTTTTTATTTTCAAACTCAAAAAAAGGAACGTCATTTCCTGATCTGGATCCATTTCATTATAAATGTTCTCGGGGCCAGATTTTCAATACAATTCAAAACAAAAAATGAAAAAATATTCTTCCTCATTCTTTTTAGCATTTATTTTTTTTATACAGTGCATATGAAATTTTATGCTCTATGAATAAACAGCAAAGTGAACAATAGCTCTTTTATGATTCGATTTCATTTCCGAGTTCTGTGATGATGATTTGAAATTTTGTTTTGTGTATTTTTCCGCATCTGTAAAAATGTACAAATTTTTTTTTTTCGTAAGTCACCAGATATGATTTGAATTGGAATTATTTCTTTTTATCGTAGTTTAATCACAAGAAAAAAAATTTTCAGAAATAAAATAATGTAAATCAGTTTTATTTTAGAATGTTAGAAATATTTTTTATAATGAAATTGATCGTTTACAGAAATAAGAATTTACTTAAATTTTTTTCGACAAATGTATAAATGTGCAAAACAAAAAATAACCTATATTTTAAAAACAGTTTCGTGCAATTGCATTTTGCTCAATTCTAAGTTTTCTTTTAAACATTTTTTTCTCCGATTCTAACAGCTTTTCAATTTTTTTTCAAAAATATCATTTATCAGGAAAGTTTTCAACCTGAGAGTATAATTATTTTAAAAGTTGAAAAAATTTATTTGTGTTTAACAAAAATAAAGTAAGTATTTCATGTTTTATCAATAATTTAATAAAATAGTGTGTTTTTAAGTAGTGAAATAGTAAAATATTTAAAACAATATTGGATTTCGATTTTTAGACACTTTTAAAAATTTATGATTAAATTGAGTGCAATTTGAATATATTTGCCTTATTAAATATTTCAAATAAATTTATACATTAATTAATCTCTAAGCTAATTTTGAGAATAATTAATTAATTAATTAATCACGAAAAGCTAATTTTGAGAATACAAATTACTGTCTTTATGTATAACAGTTATAAACATGCAATTTAACAATATTCTACTGTGATAAATTAAGCTATTAGTAATAATTAAAGATTAAAATTATAAAAAAATTTAAAATAGAAATGTCAATTAGAAAAATAAATTGTTAGTAATTTCAAAGAAAAGAAAATTGAAACGAGTAAATAGTAAATTATCTGCGTTATAAATTATTATGTACTTATATACTAAATTCATTAGGTCCTGGGGACTTAATTGATATGTATCGATATTTATTTTTGATATATTAATTTGATTTTAAAGAAACGTCACAAAATTGGATTGTAGATAACAATTCATTAAAAGCATCTAACTAATTGAAGCTAACGAGAATTTGAACCAAATTTGTTTATCCTACCAAAAAAAAAAATAAATAAATAAAAAAAATCAGTAAACTCCTTTTATTCAATTCCTAAGCTATTTGTTAGCTATAACAGTGATTTAAAACTAGAAGAATTCCTGACTAGCTTTGCTCACTATCATATAGTATAGTTCCAAGTTGAGATTTTATCAGGGATTATACCAAGCTCAATTATATGTGATGCATGGCAATGAACATAGAAACAAAACAAAAATTAAATAATAAAATACAAGATCCACTGATTAAATTCTCTGGGTTGTTAATATATGTACAAGTTCTCAATCAAACAATTGATTTCCATTCCACACTTTTCATATGCTGTACAAAACCGAAATTTACTTTTTCGTACAAAATTTCAAAATAAGGTAATAATAAACAAATTATTAGTTTTATTTTCGCATATTAAAAATGTTCCTTTATATTTGAAAAGACAATGCTATTGCATAACTTACATAATACTATCAATTGTGCTGTACGTATTGAAGCAACTCCAATTCCGTTATCTGCGATGCATTCTAGCTTTTTGGCATCATTCTTTGTGGCATTCATAATAGTTAAGAGGGAATGACCTGGTTCGGTGTTGACTGAATCCAGTTGTGTTCCTGTGCTTCCTTGATATCTCCATGTAATTGCATCCTCACTTAACGGATTTCCATCAGCTGAACACTCCAGTTGAGCAGATTCACCTTCCGCAACTTCGATACTTTCGGTTATATTAAAGACAACAGCTGGGTCTTAAATAAATAAAACAGAAGCAATTATCAATACTCTGTACTTTAGCTTTAAGAATAAAGAATAAAGAATGAAAATGTCTATATCTAATTTTGAAAGCATCAGTTACAATTTTTAAAAATTCAGTTGCATTGATTAGTTTAAGTTAAAAATCTTCAGTGAGAATTAAAATTTTCTTCATTTCTTAGAATGATAGCGATGTAATAATTTGAGGATTGTCATTTTGGGATGATTGTGGTAATATACACTCATGTCCATAAATTAAGAATAATGAAGTTCAGGCAAAGAAAGAGACAGAAGCAAAACAAATTTGACTTATTTGTAAAGTCTATTTATTAAACAAAAGGTAAAGAGCAAAAAAAGATGCCATATGTTTGACATAATTAATAAAAATTACGATTTTTACTCCCTGGAGCAAATTTCAAAAAGAACCTATTTACAAAAAAACAGTATAACATGGTTAGTATGATGGTTAATATGGAGTATGTCTCCCGGACGATGCAATACAGGCCTTACAACACCTAGGCATGCTGAGTATCAAATTATCAATCTGATCTTGGGGAATATTACACCACTCATCAAGCAATGCCCTCCGAAGTTCCGGTTGACAGGTGGGGAGAGGGTTGACGGGCTGCAATTCATCGGCCAAGCATATCCCACACATTCTCCATTGTATTCAAGTCCGGCGAGTATGCAGGTCAGTTCTGGAACCAAGAATAATTCCTCCCCAAACGAGCCATCCTGCACCACCGTAACGATGTCGTTCAATGGTGTTCTCTTTGATGATAACGGGTACCTCGCGCTCTCCATATGAATGTCCGGCCAGAACCAGACTGCAAACTAAACCTGGACTCGTCGGAAAAAAACATCACACCAGACCACTGTTGCGGTGTCCACAATGCATGCTCTCTACTCCAGGTTAATCAGTGCAGGCGACAGTCAGTTGCGGTAAGTGGAAACACATCTGACAGGCCTACGAGCATATAGACCAATGTGCCCTAAGCGTCTGTACACGGTCTGCCTTGAAACTGTCGTACCGGTAGCTGAAGAGAGCTGACGAGACAGGTCTGATGCTCTGCTCCGTCTGTTTCTTTTGGAAGTAACTGCTAAATACCGGTCCTCATTCGGCGTTGTAACTCGGGGGCGACCTGTGCTGTAACATCTACTCACATTACCATCATCTTGGAATCGTTGCCAAAGCCTGGAGATGACACTCTGGGCGATTCCAAGTTCCTGGATACTTCCTGCTGGGTACGTCCACATTCCAGTCGTCCGATAATTCTACCACGTAAAAAATCATCCAAATGCTTCCTTTGTGCCATAACTATGCGGTTATTGCACTGAAAGGCTTTAAAGCGCTTGTGAACAATTTTACTTCTTTGCCACCATTCCTTATATACCCCCTCTCTTACACTCTCGTCATTGTGACGTACTATCCGCGCCATCTGGTGGTTTCGTAGTTTGCATATTCTCTTCTTCAATATGTGTGTGATAATTCTACAGGTGAAATTTTTATTTTAGAGTTCAATTTCTGTGTGATTCTGAATTATCCTTAATTTATGGACATGAGTGTATTTGATCATATATATCGTAGTTGATTATGTTAAAATCTCAATAAAAGTTTTAAGTTTCTGACATGTCTTGCGGCATACCAGAGATAGTATCCATATTTATTTGAAACCTTCGTATAAGCTAGGTACAGAAATTTAGACGATATAATGCTAACTCAAATATCGATCATATTACTCCAGCTTGGTTTATTGGTAAAATTACATTTTACAAATAAAAGTGATCAAAAATCCACGTTAGCCTTGGCTGCTAACATGGTCCTCTTTTAGTAGATGTTTTAAGCAATTTTGTTAATCAAACAGAAGAATTTATTATAATAATGACGGATTTTTTAATTAGAATAAAATAATAATTTTTAAATAGCGAAAATCTTTTAAAAATCAAATTTGGGTCAGTTTTCGTTTTAAATTATTATTTGAGACAGTATTATTCTCTCATTTAGGCGGAAAATTACATGGAATTGTGCACAATAAAGTAAAAATGCTATTACATAAGTAATACTAATATTTTAAATTCAACATTAATAAATTATTAAAAATATATAATATACTTAGTTGCAACAACATTTATTCAGAATTATGAAACCAATATAAATTTTTTCAGTTCTGTGCACATAGTAATTTGAATTTCATTGGTTCATTTTTTTTTTCTTCAAAGTATTAAAAAATCTTTAATTATACATAATTCATTAAGTTAAAACTCGTTTAATGGATATTTACTGATTTAATTATAAAATGAAAATTAGTTGATAACTCTCAGTGAAACACGTTATAGGGAATGAGTACATTATTCATTGTATGCTATCCATGAAAATTAAAATTTTAATTCTATATTTTTTTAGATAACGAATTTTGCTAGTATTTCAATAAATAAAAAGTAAAAATGATCTTTGAAAGTTTTACTGCTTTTACAGATATTGGAATATTTTTATTAAATTTTTAATATTAATTAGAATTTTCATAGGTTACAATCTGGGATTCTAAAAAAAATTTAAATTAGAAAATTTTTTTTTTGTTTTCAAATCTGTGAGAAATTCGATAATTGCTCTTTACAGATGGAATTACATAACAAAATAGTTTAAATCAATCTATATTATTAATATAAGTTTTTTATATCTACAGCTTTAAATTTCTTCTTAACTTTATATATTATGTATATTTGTATTTCTTCTTTTACTAAATCTCTCGTATCTACAAAATCTTTAAAGAAAAGATATATCTTCAGAGAAAACGAATTTTTAAAAACTAATGCATAGCAAAATGATAGGAATATTTCCAAAACACTACTTACATAGGACATTGAGAGTAAGGGGTGGCACTGGCAGAGCCTTCAGTATTTTGAGCAATACAAGTATAAGCTCCAGAATCATGCCTGGACACGTCTTTAAACTGTAGGACAGCACCATCTGATGTCACCCTAGGCGATTGGCCATAACCATCTGACCTTCGTGGAATAAAGGAGCCATTTTTACTCCATCGGTAACTGTGGACTTCTGGATAACCTTTTGCTGTCATATTTACTTCTCCAGACCTTCCTTCGATCATTTCTACAACCTTCCCTGAAGTTATGAAAATTGGAGCATCTGGAAAATATTGTAATTGAAATGATAAATCTAGATGAAATGTACTGGTTTACACATTTCTTCACTGGGAAGACATACATCTCATTAGAAATCAAGCATGATAAATTTAGAAATTTGATTAAAGTTCCGGGAGTTCCTAATTTATCCATATTGGCTTTTTTTCACTTTTCCACCCTTTTACTGAAAACATATTTGTATGATATTGAAACTGCACTTCCCACCCTGTTAGTGACCAATTCATCATAGATGTGTATTATTTTGCTGCACTCCAATGCTCTTCGTAGTCTTCTAAGCAAGCAAGCAAATCAAATGAAATAATGACTTGTTCTTTTGTTGGCCTAATTTGTATAGCACTTATTTCATTTTGTTAGAAAGTTCTCATCATTTTAAATAAAATTTAAAATTGTTCTGAAACAATGCTATATTAATTTAATAAAATGATTATTTTGGCAATCAAAATTGGTGATTAATATACTATAATAAATCGTACTATCTAGTTCTCTAATTTAATAAAATCAATTGAATTACTATGATTGTGGTTGAATAAGAAATAATAAAAATTTATTTTACTAATAAGATATATTGTATATAGATCTTTTGTTAATAAAAAAACACTTTGCATGTGATGAAATGTATGACAAAAAACAAAAGTTAGGTTACTCAAGAAATACTTTATTTTTAAACCTCTGTGAATTAATTATCAAGAATTTCAAATTAAGTCGTGATATTAGAAGTTTAGACATTGAAAATATTACTGAAATACTATTTTATACTGGACCCATGCTTTATTATCCATTCGATCAATTACATAATAACTGGTCGTGCATGTGACAGATTGCCCACTAATATTTTAATATATAAATTTGTATAAAAAGATGTGGCAAAACAATTCCAAGATTATTAATATTTTAAATGGATTATATTTACTAAATTATTTGTATATAATGTTTTAAAAATACAAAAAAAAATGTAAAACAAAATTTTATAATTTTTTCAAAGAAGTAAGCTAATTTCAGATTTTTTTTTAACAATAGCAAATTGAGTAATGAATGATTTCATCGCCTTTTATACCATAAACTTTAATAAATTTAAATGAAACAAGAAGAATATAGTACTGTCATTATTTTCAACAGCTATTGATATGATCATAATTTTACAGAAATCACAAGATAGAAAAACATTCAGTTGATGTAATAAATCACGTGAGAAAAAGCAACTTTATTGACGAATTTATTTAATAAACTAGTTTACAAGCAAATCAAATAATGCTTTAAAAGTTTTTCTCAATGTTTTGTCATGGATTTGTGGTTTTATATGGTGAACTTTTGAATCTGAGGCAGAAACATTGCAGATGATTTAAATATAATATAAAAATAATTTAAATCATTTATATTATTGCAGGTAATTTAACCAACATTCTTTTTTCTAGGTCTGTATTATTGCGTTCTCTGTATATTTCTTAGTCCTGCTTTTTAATTTTTGCATCACATATCAGTTATTATCTCTTTTTTTTCTTCTTTCAAATTGGGATCGTATTACTTTTTTACCATTTTTCTCTGGGTTGTCAACCTTCTTATGTTTTTTGATTAGCATTTTCCTATTTTTAAAATTTTTTATGTGTGATTTTGCATAAAAGCTGTAATTTTTCTTAATTTTTCATGCAAATTTTACCATATTTGAAAGTATTGAATAAACAATTTGTGAAATTAATTTAGTGTAAAAAACAGCACGTTGTCTTATTTATGACTGATTTGGTTCATTTGTTTCATACTAAAGGATTAAAATTTTGAAAATAATTTCAAACAGCTTGAAAGTGTACCGTAAATGTTGAAGGAAAACTTTGATTCCTAATCACAAGTATGAAATTTGAGATCTGTAACCTTGATAAAACTTGCAATATTCATGCACGTGGCATGTCAAATGGGATTAAGTTTAGTTAATAAACTCAATATAATTAACGCAATATTAAACTTTTACTTCAACATGTATTGCTTAAAGAAAGTTTTGAAATGAATAAAAATATAATTTTAAAGTAAGCATTTTGACTACAAATATGAATGCTTTACATATACTGTGGACGAAAAATTTCAAATATTTTCTAATGATGCTAAAATGTACAATTTATCATTAAAATTATACAACTGTCATTAAAATTAAGTTAACCATCAAAAATTCAAATATTTCGCTATCAAAATGAGATTTGCCCAACCTGCATTTTAGAAAGTAATTTTTTTTAGAATCTTTGTTTCAAACTGCATGGAACAGCTCAAATTCTCTGCTTATAATCATTGTAACAGTTTTCCGACTTGTGAACCCTTACCTTTGAATTATGACTATTTTTCTATTTTTGATATGCTTAAAAAGAAATTTGAATAAGGTTCGATTGCACATGTAGAGTACAGTACAGTAAGAGCCATATACTGAAACGTTTTACATTTTTAAAGCTACAAATACTTTCAACTTGCATAATTTATAATAAACATTACCTACCGTAACTCAGTTCTCTTTTACTTAAGTAACACTGATTGTGGTTGAGGTATTGGGATTGTTCATTTGGATGAATGCAAATACTTTGACAAACAGTAATTATGACATAGTAGTTTGGGGAGGTAGTAATTCAAAATAATAGCATTTTTATTTATTGAGCTAACTCACAGTATTGATTTCAATACTGTGATTTGATTTAAAAACTATTTGGGAGAGAATATGAATAAAGGATTCATTTTCAAAGATAAGTAATGAGTGCATTTGTGTAATGATGATACAGACTGTTTTCATCCTTAATTATGCTCTCAAAAACGTTTACAGAAGTACTTGTCTTTACGATCCTTTTATCATTCCATTTGTCAAAAAAAATTTCAATTTGCAATTCCTCCAAATCTTTCCCTCTATTTACGTTTTTGCAAACATGGCAAAAGTATTACAGATTTTTTCAAACCAGTCATGAATTCCTTTTTCTTTTTTTTGGATCCTATCCAGTTGTTGGCTGGTTATACAAAGTGGCTAAGTCATCGAACTAGCCAAGGCAAAGCCAATAAAAAGTCCAGTCGTCTTATATATTACGGAATATTTGGCAAGTGTTTAGTTATGTACAGATGCCATAGGACTTTTTACTTTCAAGCATTTCTAGCACAAAATGTCCTTTAAGTGCAATAATGAAACTTTAGCGCTCAGTGGATCATTAACTGTGACAAAGAAACACGTCAAGAAAATTTCTACGTGCTGATTTAAACTGACTGGCTAAGTGCCAGAGGATATGGATCTATCTTTCTTTATAGGATCAGGCACCATGATTTTAATTTTGCAAGTAGAAGCCATTCTAATCCCTTGTAAAACAGGTTCTTCTAAATTTATAATGCATTTTGAAAGTTGGGAAATGACACGGAATTCGGATCGATTCAAAATAGTTTGCCTTTTTTATATTCAATATAAATTTTAATTAATTTGATAAATATTGCTAAGTAAATTGATAAATAACTTGGGTGTTTAGTGAAAAACGGTTCTTATAGTAAAGTAAAGTTAACACTTGCAGATACCTGATCAAAATATTTTAAACAAACAGGAATTTTTAATAAAAATTTCATAATTATACAAATAATAAAAATATTTATAAATTTCTAAAGCACAAATATTTACACTGAATTGACTTTAAACCCATTGTGCATTCAAATACGTATACATTTTTAAATACATAAGGATACTTCTTTTATTTCTTTTTTTTAAATGCAAACTACACCCGCTATACAAAAACATAAGGTTTCTTTCTATAAATAAAAATTTTACAAAATAACGTTATAGAAAATTTTCATATTTGATTAATTCTGTTCATAAGTTTGCTATGAGTATTTTCATTTGTTTGCTGAGCAGATTTAATCTAATATGAGCCCACTTTCTTTGCTAGCTTCCAAAAAGAAAGATTTGATAGGAAAAACCAACACTGGCTGAAAAAACTATATTGTAAAGCTAAAAAATGTTTCCAAGTAAATAAATTTCTTCAAAAGATGCATTGGTTTGCAATGCTCCAAATTTGAAAAAGTTTTTCTCTTTTACAAATGAACGCGAAAGAATAATAAAGTTAACAATTCGAAGTATAAAAATGTGCTAAAGTTTTAATATTTTAAAATAAACTATTTACAAAAGTTTAGTGATATTAGGGTTTTACCGCTACTAGAAAGAGAAATTATTTAGTCTTTTCAAATTTTTCCCTTTAATAATATGCAAGCAATATTTTTCGATATTATATTGTAAATAATAATTCATAAGTAAATATTTAGTTGAAAAATGCCTAAAATATTATTTTACTTTAGTTTTGCTGTGTGGAAATTTATTAAATGTTTTGGTACTTAAAATTTAAATCAACAATTGTTCATTTCTCCTCTATTTTAATCGTTTATTAAATTTAGTCGTCGTACTTATTTATATGATATATTGAAATTTCGTATCGTTCTTATTTATTTGAAATTGTACTTAGTTATTTTTCAATCATATTTGAGATGCGTAATATCTTTATAGTTTATTGTATATAAAAGTAATAATATCTTTAAATCATACCCGAATTTCTGCTGTATAGGATATTTGTTTCTAATCTCATAAATAAATAAATAATTGTTCTTAAAAAGACAGAAAATTTTTAATATTAATATTTTTACTAGTCTCATTTTTTGTTTTTACAACCATTAAATAATCACAAAATAGTCATATATTTTTTTCTATTTAATATTATTGATAATTATTAATGAGTATCATTGATGCATAATTCAATTGATAACATTATATTTAGTTTAATATTAATATTTTATGTAACAATTGGCATAGTTAAATTACATTTTTAAGCATTTACACAGCAATTAGAACTTATTCAATTCGAAAAATATCTACAGACTAAAAACTAATGTTTGGAAACTTTCCTGCACTGATTTTTAAAATTAGAAAAAGTGCTATTATATGGTTAACTATAAGTAAATTTTTGTAAAAATGTTACGCAACGTACATAATGCTGCATCAGAATAAGATATTCAAATTAGTAAGAAGCCTTTGTTTAACATAATTTAGACCGAGGTGGGTGAAAAACAGGTTTTAAAAACGTAATCTGCAGAGTTTCTGCAAAGAGAAAATGGCACAGTGAAATTTTGAGAAAATCATATATTAGAAACGAGATCTCGACAATATTTATTTGAAGAATTATGATGGTGAGACATTGGTGAATAGAAACCGGCCCTTTGTTGCAAGAGTGGTTGAATTACAAGCCCCTCTGTAATTTGCAGACTGTGATATAATATTTTAAGAACATAACCAGCTTTTTAGATGGCACCGCTGAGAAGGATTCAAGGTATAAGAGCCTCAGATGATTTTTTTTTTTGCAGCTTAGAGCAAGAAGGTACAGAACTGCTACACCAATTTATCTCAAGAGATATTTCTTGTAGGAGCCCCTGAAAAGGCTAGCATTCAGATCAACAACGCGTAGAAGATTGAATGAAGTATTGTACGCAAACTTCCGCGGGGTGATGACCCAGCGCCTGGCCATTGGTACCAGGTTTCAGATTCGAGATCCTGACGTGGCATGAATGTGGTGGCAGGGTTCGGAACTCACGTTAAATTGTAGGTCCCGGTTTAATTGGCCTAAAGTGTACAAAAATGACAGCAGAGCGACAAACCAAACCAAACCAAAATATCCAGCATGTTATACACCTCCTCAAACCAAGCAACTGAAATGAAAGGGTTGTTTGGGAACATATACCTGTAAATTTGCAGTGTAAGAAAAAGAAGATCTTTTGGTATATCCAGATGTTGTTAGGTATGTCACTGAAGAAGATCTTTTACCTAGTGGGTATCAGGAACAAGCTATTATACCAGTCATATCCAGAGAAAGATATGATAGTATAGGGGATCCAGTGTATGTGTGTGGGCAATTTTTTACGATGGCGTTACTGACCGGAATATCATTTCAAAAGGTACATCTCTATGTTTAGTTACGTAGAGACGACATTCTTGATGTTTTTAATTTTAATATAAGTAGAATTAATTACTTCTTCATAGCATAAGAAGATAATGCTAACCACACGGAGTTGAGCAAGTGGAAATTACCTTCGTTATATAGAGACTTTATACAGCGCCTGTTATACAGTGGCAACATTCATCACGCAATAATACAATTGGCGGTATTTCATCTTTTACAAGATTATAACAATGATAGATCACACAGAGCTTAGTTTGTGGAGAATTAACTTTGCAAAGAGACAATGGCGTCTATGGTTGGACATGTTTAGTATGATCTAGGGAGACATATTGCTGCATGTAGCCCATCCCTGTACTCTTCAGATTCTTCGAACTGCTTTGACAGAAAAATTTACTTTGGTGCTAAATGAGAGCTAATGAGCCCATCATTTTGAACATGGAACATTGATGTGTCTTGGAAGTTGAATAGAATCTGATCACACACTAAACTCAGATACTATGTAGATATATGTTTTAATTTCGTGCATTTGTCAAGGCAGAAAATAAACTTTAAGTGTTGTTATCTGCTGTTGTAACTATACAATCTGAGGCCCGTGGCAAATTTTTCAAATGGAGGCCCGTGGCCCAAAATTTTTCAAATGGAGTGCCCCTGGCTGCAAAGTGTCATCATTGTATTTTCTATTTAATAGCCAGGAGGTACTACCAAAAATATGTATTATTTTGGTTGATACTATGAACTTTTAATTTAAACGATTTTTTATAAGGGGTATTAAATTAAAATTATCGGTTTTTTTTATTAAAATGTTGTTTATTCTTCGGGCTTTTTTGGGTTTTCTGATCAGCAAAAGTGCCAATGACATCATCAAAGTTTCAAGTATTGGGTAATGCAATATCCGTCGGATAGAATAGTCAATTTGCGTAATCTGTCTTGTCTCATAGAATTTATTAAATAGGTTTTTATCATGATTTAATTTCGAGAAGAATAATCGCTCAGAACCAGCCGTAGTCACATGAATTATCCCAAATAACTAACGCAGTGCACACTTCAAGAAAAGATTGATTCCTTATGATTAATGAATCAGCCAGTTTTTCTTAATGGGAGAAGACTTTTTTATATCTCTTATAAAAAAGTGGACAAAAACTGAGAATTTCCCTTGGATAAACGAGACCCAAATATATCCTTTTTATGTACCAACAAATTCTTCAGCTTTTTCTATTTCAAGTGATGTCATTTAAATTTTGAAAGCGGCAAGTTGGAAGAAAATTGGGAAACAATTTCATTCATTCTGTGGAATCGCGATCTCAGTTGATAAATGATGATGCCCGAACTCACGATAAAATATATTCATTTTAAACAAGCCTTTGGGATCTTGAGACTTTCATCTTCGCAGCAATTTCGTTAAAATGACATTTCAACTTCTGACAAGTTCTAGGAAATTCGGGATTAATAGACCATTTTCCTGCCATATTATTATTTGGTTGGTTTTAAATCTCCAAATTCATGTGATCCTTTGTGAATATTCTGACAGTCTTGTAGCGCTTAAGGCAATTTGAAAAATCGGTAGTCTAGACTGAAGTGCTTGAGAGGCCGTGTTGATTGTCTGTAAAATTTTGCAAAATGAAAAAACAGCAACATAATAAACTTGTAGTTTTCGATCTTCAGTGAAATAACTTCCTTTCTGTCATCTGCTTTTTGGAGTTTAATAGAATAGTTTTTGTTAGCGCTTTTGAAACTTCGACAAACCGAACTTTTAAAACAAAAATGGCATCAAAACATCCTGCTTTTCTTGCCGAGTTTAATGTTTTCAATGGGGTTATGGGTTAAAGTTTTGTTGAATGTAGGTTTGTTAAAGTTATTGCCGAAAAATGCAATTGATCGGATATTTACTTTCTCCTCAAATATACTAGAGAGTAATAAATAGTTTTTCGACAGTATTTTGAATAATTCACCACTAACTACATTTTTCTGTCCTATTAGCAATCTGAATACAGGCAAGACAAATATTAGACAGAAAAAAAAAATGTTTTGACTGAGGCTATTTTAATTTATTATAAAAATCTAAAATCAAATCCTAACTTTTCTTATATATATCAATAATTTTAAAGCAAAATAGAGATGAAGGATTTCTGAAACATGGAATACAATTACTTCAATTAAACACACAAATAAAACATCTTAAAATATCTAAATGAGAGCTGACTCACTCTCAGTTATGATTGCAGCCCAACATAAAAGAGCAAATTTTCTTAGATATTTTAAATTTTTTGACTTTCAATTTTAATTATGTGAAAACATTTAGGATAATAAAGTTTTTACTGTCAATCATTATGCAAACGGCATACCTTTTTATATTTAACATTTCAGTGATAAAATATTCTTGAACTCTTCAAAAATACTGTACGAATACTATACTTTGCTTATTTTAGATTGCATGCCACTAATATTTTGCTTAATACCTGTCAGTGTATTTTATGTGGCCCTTGACAATTCTTTTTTTTTCGAATGTAGTCCAAGAAGTTAAAAGTTTGGACAATCCTGTTCTAAATAGCAAATTTAAGCATTCACGCTCATCATTGCCTTACTTTATCCCGAATATTTTTAATATTGATATTTGAAAAAAAATGTTAAGTAAATTTTCGATTATTTGAATATTTACGCTTACATATATGCCTTTACAACTCCAAATTGTACACATGTTGAATTAATATAACTACAAATAAACAATCTCCATCACAACTAAGATTAAAAGCAAAAACACTATTTCAATGCGTTTCAGTATTTTTTTTCCTTGAGAAAAAAATTCCATTTAAAAAAGAAATCAATTAATAGCAATATGGACTTAAAGCAAACTCATTAGCTATCTAGTACATTAAAGTAATCAAAAGTTTTTTTAATTAATAAGATTGTAGACTGGAAGTGTTATTGAATAATCTTTAATAACAGATCTCATTAATTCCAAGACAGTCGCATAAGATTAGTACTTGATCAATAGCTTCCTCTAATTATCAGATTCCACTCTTAGCATCGCAGAAATTATCAAGTTAATCCTTAATATTAAATGTGTCTGAAATTGATGGACTATAGACAAAATCATTTACCATAAGACGCAATCAGAGTACTATACATTCCAGAATGATGCGTTAACTCTCTATTGAAACTGCTGAAGCAAATTCATCTGAACCTGTCGAACAATAATAAGCCCTAACAATGATGAGCAACAAGTGTCTTTAGTATTTAAGCTAACTGGTGTCTTACAGTCATAGAAAATTATTCAAGTCAGTGATACTTAAGCTTACTGATAATTACCCCTCCTTACATAGGAAAAATGTCATTTTATTCTATCAATATAGGAATAGCAGGATCTTTTTTTTTTTTTATCTCAAAATTAAAATACTTAGGATATTACTATTTATATTTACAATTAATAAATATATTTGAAACTAACAAAAACAAACTAAAATTATTTAATTTCTTTTGTAAAAATACTTTACTTTGAAAATGACTATCTTCTTTTTAAGAATTTTTTACTGTCTATGTATAATTAGAATATTATTTCTAGATTATTAAAGAGATAGTTGGTGGCACTTGTAATTTTGTAGCTGCCAAATAAATAAATAAATCACGTTGTTGCTGGAATAAATATATATTTTTATATATTTAGATTTAAAAATATTGAATTCCTTACCAATCAGAGTTCTTAATAATTAAAGTT
>BPLR01013551.1:0-17316 GCA_021605095.1 Caerostris extrusa
AAAAAAAAGGAGGAATTGACTTTAAAATTTTTATATATATATTACTTGTTCTTACATTAAATTCTAAATTTTAAGGGTAACCTGTATATTGGTTTAGACTATTATATAAATTTTTTTTTTTTTTTATTTTATTCATTAAATTTATTCAAATCACATCAAAATATTTTCCCATCAAATGTAATCTTTTATTTATAAGAAATTATTTTCGAATGTAATAAAAATAATGTTGTAAAAAATCATTTAATGAAAGCAAAGAAACTTTTATTTCAAAGTAAAAACGATATTTTTCAAAAAAAAAAAAAAAAAAAAATTAAGGAAAGAAAATCGTTTATAATTTTATAGTTCATATAATTTTTAAGATTGCTGTTATGCGTTTTGTTCTTACATTAAATTCTAAATATTTTGAGTAATCTGTACAACGACACAGCTGACCATATTTTTATTTTATTTTATTTATTTAATTCATTAAATTTATTTAGATCTCATCAAAATATTTTAATACCACAAAATGTAATCGTTTACTTATCAAAAATGATTTTTGATTGTAATAAAAATAGTGTTGTAAAAAATCATATAGTGAAAGCAAAGACAACTTTATGTCAAAATAAAAAAACATTAACCATATTTTTCCAAAAAAAAAGGTAAGAAAATCGTTTGGAATTCTCAATTTTTTTTGTTTTTTAAATTCCTGTTATGTGTTTTGTTCTTACATTAAAAATTTTACATTCTAAATTTTATGAGTAACCTACATATATTTATATACCTATATACCTAACCCTAGCACAGCCTCATATATTTTTATTTTTAAATAAATTTGATGAATAAAATAGAAAGTGTTTTATTTTATTCATTACATTTATTTAAATCAAACCAAAATATTTTTAACATCATAAAATGTAATCTTTTATTTAAAACTAATTTTCGAATTCCACAAATTTTAAATGACTTAATGTTTAATTTAATAATTTTTAATACAGATCAGTAATTTATTTTCATTGATTTATTGTTTACTGCTTTTATTCTCTTTTTTTTTCATGTAAATATTAGTTTTACAGTTTCAGTAAATATTTTATCAATTTTGAAAATAATAGATTCATTCCAAAAGATTAAACATGAATGAATAATTTTAATATATTCCCAAAAGATATTTATACTATCAAATAAACGATGATATTTATTATGGTAATTGAGAAATTATTTTAACATAAATAAAATGTAAAAATAAATACTCAAAATGAGTTGAAAATGAAAATCTTTTCATTCCATTAATTTTATTATATAAAAATCCATTCATTTTGCGAATATATTCAATGGATTTGTAATGAGTGTTTTAATTTTTAATTTTTAGAAATTTATTAAGTACTAAAGAATCTTTGGCTTTCAAAATTTCTAGACATTTACATTGATGTAGATTTTTCTTTACATTATTTGATAAAACATCTAAGCAAATGAACTTAAGGTAAAGGACTTTTATGAATAAGAATTTTTCCTCATAGAGATTTAATTTTCTAACATATATTTAAATTATTTCCTTTCTCCGAATGGCAACAGAAGCGAAATTATCTGCACATCTCACGAGATTCCATGAATGGTGAAATCACACAAAATTCATCATCTGCTCGCGGATATTTTTCAATCTAATTTTATCATTTGCATACGAAATTTTTCTACAAGCAATCCTGGTATATGGCTTCAGGGCGAAGATTTCGCATTTCTTTAAAATTCAATTACGTTTCGCGAATATAACATCCATTGAAACGGAATAATAACGGAATGCTTCATAAATATTAATCGTAAAATGATAACGAAGAATCATTTATTATTCTGCGAATCTTGTCTGGTTATTGTTTAATGTTTGTTGAAATAGAAATGTGTTTCGTATCTCATCGTTGTTGGAGATGTAACTGTAGTTAACAAGCTTTACACATTGGAATATTTTGCAGTAGAACCAATTGAAATATTTACCACATGGAAATAGTTGCAGATAAAATATAGTATTTTACAGACAGAAACGAACTGTACTTGTGGGATTTGGTTTAGTTAATTTAGAACTTCATTCTTATTAAATATATTTTATTTAAAAGAAATGATAAAGTATAAAACTCGGAGAATTATAAGAATTAATTATTATAAGAATTTAATTATGATAAGAATGTAAAAATTTTATTTAAGAGTTATAATAAGAATTTAACATTATGTAAAAATTTTTTTTTAACAATTTAACATTATTATATAAGTATTATTAAAATAATTTAAAATTATTATTTAAGAATTATAGTAAGAATTTATCAATGTAATGTAAGAATTATTATAAAAATTTAACATTCTATGTAAGTATTATTATAAGAATTTAACATTGTTATGTAAGAATTTCTACAAGAATTTAACATTGCTATGTAAGAATTTCTACAAGAATTTAACGTTGTTATATGAGTATTATTATAAGAATTTAACAATGTTTTGTAAGAATTTTAAAAAAATTTAACACTGTTATATGAGTATTATTATAATAATTTACATTTTCAAATAAAAATTATTATAAGAATTTAACATTGTTATATATAAATTTTTGATCATTAATCGAAAATTTAAATTACATTAATTTTACTCTTAAAAGGCTTATTAATCTACTTTGAAAATTATTAACATATTATCATTTGATTTTATCCTTTAGTCTCTTTAATGATAATGACATGTAAACAAGTAATATTTCTAACAAAGTATTTTAACTGAAAAAATTAAGGTATGTTGAAAAAAAGTTTATTATAAAATCCTTCAAATGGAAACAAACTCATCTTAAATTTAGATTATATGTCAGTAAATAGTACAAAAAAATCAAATCATAATTTATTACAAAATAAGTGTTAGATTTACACTCAAAAGCCAAAACATTATGACCACCTGTCAATAACGAGTTGGCCCACCTTTGGCGCGCAACACAGCTTCAACCCGCCTTGGTATGGATGCCACAAGTCCTTGGTAGATGGCCGGAGACAGATTGTACCAGATGTTTAAGCAACGGTCACGCAAATCCGAGATATTGCGAATTGGTGGTCTTTGAACTCTGAGCTGCCGTCCCAGGACATCCCAAATGTGTTCTATCGGATTGCGATCCGGTGAGTTAGGCGGCCAGGACATTAACTGGAATTCAGCATCATGTTCCTGGAACCACTCCAACACAATTTTAGCCTTGTGACAAGGGGCGTTGTCCTGTTGGAACATTCCATTTCCAGCTGGAAAAACAGAGGCCATGTAAGGGTGGTCGCAATGATGTTCAGATACCCTGTAGCATTCATGGTCTGCTCTACCACAACCACGGGTCCCAGAGACGCCCAAGAGAACGTCCCCCAAAAGCATAATACCGCCACCACCGGCCTGTGTATGACCTACTGTACATTGAGGGAGCAACTGTTCGCCTGGAAGACGGCGTATCCTGACACGGCCATCGGCGTGATGAATGACAAACCGTGATTCATCTGACCAGGCAACTCTCTCCCACTGATCCATGGACCAGTCACGATGTTCCCGGGCCCAGAGCAGGCGCAGTTGGCGATGACGCTTGGTCAGCAAAGGCACACGAGTGGGACGTTTGCTGCGTAGCCCCATATCCAACAGTGTCCGCTGAACAGTGTGCTCCGATACTATTCTACTTGGCCCTGCATTGTATTGGGCTGTCAGCTGAGCCACTGTCTGGTTCCGGTTTTGCTTCACAATGCGAGACAGTATCCGACGAACTTTTTCTTTGGTCGCGTGTGGACGTCCAACACCATGTCGTCTACTGCTGGTTTCAACGTCATTCATCCACTTTGCATAAGTACTAACAACTGTAGATCGCGAACAACCCACGAATCGTGCAGTTTCGGAAATACTTGTTCGAGCCTTCGAGCCTTCTAGCCATTACAATCTTAGATCCGCAGCCTTTTCCCATCTAATGAAAGAATAATTCTTCAGACTCTCCAGCAGCAGTTACCACTTCCACCTAATCACGTGCCTTCCACGTCATCCAGGCAAGTTCATTGCAAAATGTAGGTGTGATCATAATGTTTTGGCTCTTAAATGTATATACTACTGTTGCAAAATGTAAAAACTAGATACGCTCTGAATTATGAAATTTTTTCCATTTATCATTCACCTTTAATGATCAACAAGCACATAAAAATCCTTAAAATTTTTATTATCAATTGTGAACACGTGTGTGTCTCTAAAAATGTGAAGCTATAAAATAAAAAAAATATGTAGAAATAGAAGTTATTATTTACAACAGATTCATCTCCTCGCGCAAGATGAGAAACTTTTATTTAAAATAAACGCCGATTTTCACGTGAATTTTATTCATTTGTGTTTTAATACTGGCATGAAAATGTATGCTAAATATAACGGTTAGCCGTTACGAAGTCACGTGCTCTGTGATTCCTTTTGAATTGTCTGGCTTTCAAAATATAATCAGGTGAGTGTTTCAATATCCTCAAAGAGTGTCTAAGGATTAGTTTACATTTATAATAGTTAAGGAATTACAGGATTTTCTGCTGTAGTGTTTCTGGTAATATTTGAATAATTGCTTCTTCGTAAAGTTCAAAATTTTTAAATTTTTTTTCCTATCGCTATTAACTTTAATAGTTCCTGTAGAGATTCTGCCCTTTTCAGTACCTTTTTCGCCAATCTATCTTTTACATGCCAAATGAAATCGCCAAATGAACATGCCAAATGAAAATGCCAAATAATCGCAGTGGCCATTTGTTTTAGGAGGTAACGAACACCTCAACGGAAAAAACGCCAAATAAACAAGCATAACCCTAAAGTTCTTTCATTTATTCATAAATTTATTCTTTTATTGAATATTAGTTTACATCTCCTCTTCTTATTGTAGATTAACACGGAGATCCTTGGCCTCGTAGTTGCCACTAGCTCCTTCACTGTAAAATATTGAAACATAGCGGTGGTCTCATGCCCTTTGTGTTAATAAGAAAAATAGATAATTAGATGCCCTTTTTTTAAAAACATTTATTTATTTAATAAAATTATAAAATGAAAAATAACAAAAATTTCAAAAGTGTAGATGTTGATGAAATCAGGGTTAAAATCTAGGATACTATACCCTGAGGAAGTCGCCAATCTTGCAACCCTGAATATTTCGCCAATTTCTTTAGGGTTGAAATACTATAATTAGAGGAATTAGTAGCTTCATTTTCCAAACAATATAATGATTATTTATTGTTATTGTGATTATATTATTATTTGCAGAATACTTATTTGCAGTAAATAAGAACAGAAATATATATTCTTTTAAATTAGTATTCCAATAAATTACTGATTATTCGAACTTATTCTTACAACGTACGTCGGTCACTGATTCAGAACATAAACAATATTTATGAAGTTGCCACTCAGGAAAGTAAGAAACAAACAAGAAAAACGATTTTTTATTTATTAATAACTATTTTATTCTTAAATAATTAATTTCCTTTTTAAAGATGTTCGTTTAGTTAGGATTTTGTGACAACCGTAATTAGAATTCGCTCGGAATATTTGAAGATTTAGCTTTTTAGAACGTTAGTTAACGTTACAATTTAAATTTTTAATAATTAAAATAAATTAATATTAATAAAATAATGTGTCCGAAATATTTGATAATTATCTGGCAGAGTGCATGTGGCGGCGCCAGCACAAATGTGACATCCGCAAAATAATTTATGATTGCACCGATTGAATAAAATGTTTGTTTCCACCACAGAGGAAGGACATACCACAATAAAAGGTAAGTTATTCTCTAGTTTTTCTTCTTTTTTATCTTTTGTTAATATTAATTTATCATTCGAATTCGGCTTCGTAAAGAACATGATTTATTTTATGACATTACAAAAAAAAAAAAAAAAAAAATTGGCGAATAACTTTGGTGAAATTTTATCGTATCGAAATTTTATCAATTAACAGCGATTATTATCTTTGTTTAAACGATACTTTTTTTGTGACTTAGCAAAATAAAATTCCACATAATAATTTGGCGATAAAGCGATTTAATTTGGTGTGAAAGCAATTTAGGAATAAAATGTTGACAAAAAAAAAAAAAATGATATATTATGGCGTTAAAGCGGCAATATGTGACGTAAAAAGAAAACATTAAAAAGTTGGCATAATAGTGGTAAAAATTTGGCGATAAGGCGATATAAATTGGCGTAAAGGCATTTTAGATATAATTTTCTTGGCATAATAGCGCTAAATTTCGGCGTAAAAGCGGTTTCATTTGGCGCAAAAAGTATTCCAGAGATAAAAAATTTTAGTGATAAAAATTTGGCGATAAAGCATCAACTTTTGGCGTAAAAGCGCCTCAAAAAACAAGATTCACTTAGTGAAAAAATTAGCTATAAAGCGATAAATATTGGCGATAAAGCATTTTTTGGCTTAAAAGAAGATTATATAACAAAATTTGCTTAGTGAAAAATGGCTTAAAAAGTTATATAACAAAATTTGTAGTGAAAAATGGTTAAAGCGATAAACGTTGGCGATAAAGGATAGTGATAATATTTGGCGTTAAAGCGATAAACTTTGGCTTCAAAGCCTTTTCAGGAATAAACTTTGACGTAATAGCTATTTGGCTGCTAATGTTGGCGTAAAAGCACTGTTTGGCCTATAAATTTTGGCGAAATAGCACTTTACAATGGCACCGAACTTAGGCAACCCTTCTGTCTGTTTACTTGGCGATTTGGCAACACAGTAAAGGATTTTGGCGTAATATCATTTTACCGCGCAAACTACCTGGCCCATTCATTTCTATGCTTACTTACCGACTTGGCAACTTGGCGATGTGTTTGGCACAAAGGGTACAGGATCTAGATTTTTGAAATCAGTGGCATGTAGTAAAAAAAAAAAAAAAAACATATTAATTTACATGTGTATTCGTCCAGTAAAATATGTCCGCACGTGATAAATTGAAATTCTTGAAAGAATTTCAGTATTTTTAATTTTATTTATTTATTATTTTTTCTTCAGGGTTTTTTTCTATTACTGTTGATCTAATATAAATAAAATACAATTACACAAAAAAGGAAACAATGTATGGAGGAAAAATAGTGAATTGAAAAAATGAAATTTCAAAGGCTTTTTTGCTTTTTTTTTCTAAATATTGTATTTAAATAATAATTAAAGTTTTATCAAGTCTTTGACATATTTTGTTTTTGTGTTGGCAACATCATCTATTAAGAACTAATAAATTTCTATATTTATTTAACATATGGTTTAATTTATTCATTTTATATTTAGTTAATAAAATAAGTTTAATCTCTATAAAATACTATATTTATTTAATTGTGATTATAGTTGGTTATTATTATTTTATTCGTTAATATTTATTTTATTAGAGTAATAGCTACTACATATTAATTAAATGATATATTTTTTATTTTTTAATAGTAAATATTATTTGCTAACACAAGTTTTATTATAAATAATTTTAATATTTAAAATTTACTATAACTATACATATTAAATAATGATAATTCAAAAATTAATATTACGGATTGATAATTCGAAAATAATATCACCATTTACAAAAAAGTTAAAAAATATATATATAAAATTCTTGGCCAAAATCGCAAAATAGCAGTCGTTGAGATTTGGCAACTTCTTTGTGTCTCCAACTGGGATATAAGTCGTCAAATGTGGTACCCCGGGATTCTTGTACTGTTTGTAATTCTCTTCACTTACAATTGCAACCTTTACAATTGGCGCACTTTGGCGAAAACCCTTTTTGGCACCTGATCTCAACGACCACTATTCTGCAATTTTACCAAATGCTTTTTAAATATAAAAATGTTTAATAAGCATTAATAATATTACAATATTGTATTTTACTTTATTAATAATATTCATAATAATATATTAAATATTTATTATTAATAATAATAAATTTTTAATAATATTATAATATTGTATTTTACTTTATTATTATTTAGAAATTTGCATATGATGTGAAATTATATGCCATAGATTAATTTCTTTAATATTTCATAAATAAATTGTATAAAATTTAAATACTACTTTTCCATTGTTAGAAAGTGAGTTATTTCTAAATTTGTTATTAACATTAAAATGTCGTAACCTCATGCTTTATTCTTTAACAAATTTAACAATTTTTAATTAAATATAACAACAACATTAATATAACAATTTTTTATTTAAATATAACAACAATAACAATTTTTTATGTGATTTAATATGGATATTACTAAAAAATCAAGATTCCTTAGAATTTAAAAATATATATAATTTTCAACAGCACGCTGTGAAAAAAATACTTTAAAATGAAATTTTTTGAGCTATTTTTATTTCAAAAACAACACAGGAAATACAACTTTAATCAGAACCTTAACATTGAAAATCAATAAGTTCCAAAAAAAGGGGAAAATTGGTACGATAGAAAAAAAACATATAAATCGTTTGTTATTGGAAAAATTTTGCATCAATGCATTTTCTTACTTACCTTTATAACTTATTTGTTGAATAATTTTGCTTCGCCCCTCGTAAAAAGAAATCAATAAAATAAATGATTACCAGAAAGAGAGGAGATACGATTGTTGCTTTTTGTATGTATTATTTCATATTCCAATACGAAAGGCTTGATTTCGTTTCTGGGAATTTATGAATGCCTTTTTCAATTTTTTATTTAGTGTTGTATAAAATGAGTAAAAAATATTATATTAACATATTTAATTATTTTGTTTCAGATTAATTGAATTTAAATTTTGTTTACAAGTTTTTTTTTTATAAATAATTTACAAATATAAAATATAAGACTTTTACTTCCAGAATTTCATATCACAATACGGAATGCTTGATTTCATTTCTGGGAATTTATTCATTTTTTTTTTTTTACCAACAGTGTTGGGTAAAATGAATAAAAAAGTATTATATTAACGTATTTCATTATTTTTTTTTTCAGATTAAATGAATTTAAATTTTGTACATAAATGTGTTTTTGATAAATGATAACAAATTTAAAATATAGTATTTTTACTAGTAGTGTATTTGTTTATTATTCAATATTTTAGACAAATTCCAATTCCTTAAGATTTATTATTCATTTAAAAATGTCAAAACTATCATATTTGTAAAGATTTAGCGATATAGTTTTGTCATTTTATTTTAAAGGAATATATAACGGATTTTGGAAAAGATTGAACTATTGATTATTTTTGTTGAAAATAGATATATTTCCCCATTTATAATGAGGTAGACAATGTTATTCAATATTTTTATATTTTTAGCTCTACCAAACTGATTACTGTATATAAATACAAACGATAAACTTTATTTCAATTCGTGAATAACCACTGTCAAATAAATCGTTTGTTCTATTGTTCGTAATACGTCAATAATTATCAAATAAATTCATTGGTCCTAAATCGTCTGTTCGAATAAATAGTTTTTTATTTAAATAATAATTTGTTTGTTGCTTGCATATTTATTTGGTAAACTAAAGTGCATAGATAAATACCTCAATGGATGATGAATAAAAGGATTTTCATCATTTACAAATACAAAGAAGTTGTAAATATTACAATTTTTACAATTGAATATTTTGAAGACAGAATTAATATTCCATATTTTATAATTATAAGAAACAAGCAATGATACCAAAACATTCGATTTCAGAAAAATTTACCAAAATGTTATTGCTCATAATTTCTATTCACTGATATCATTGCTGTATATTTTTTATTAATTGATATTGATATGAATTTTTTTTTTTATTACTATTGTTATCATATTTCGTATTCAAATGGATCATCTTCATGATTTTTTACCCAGTGGTAATGTAACTATTGTACAACACTATAATTTTTATTAATTGCTATCTATCATTGCTAAAAATTTAATTAATTGATATTGATACGAATTGTTTTAATTTAGAGCTATTGCTATCGATAATTTGTACCCAGATGGATCCACTTCCTGACTCGTTACCCTGTGGTAATGCAGCTATTGTACAACGCTATAATTTTTATTGATTGATATTGATATAAATTTTTAATTTACCGTTATTGTTATGCATATTTTGTACTCAAATGGATTCACTTCCTGGCTCGTTAATCTAGTGAAAATGCGACTATTGTACAATAGGAGGAATCACTGTAATTCACTGAAAGCGTTTTTTGTGATCACTGCTTTCAGAAACGAGGAGATCCGATAATGATTTAAAAGGTATTGTGTAAAGCATTTCACATTAATAGTTTAGACAATTTGGTGAGAATTTTATTTTACGACGTGGTGGATTGTTTTGAAATATGTTTCGATGTAGAATAGGACGTCCTATCGGTGGAAATTTTTTTCTTTTTCCAAATTTGAGGAAAAAGTTTCAAAATTAATTTAACTATGCACAAAACTAAATTGGCTTAAATTATGTCAAATTTTGCTAGACCACATGCACATTGACATTTTAATAGACAAGTTTGTTTTTTTAATATTTCATTTAATATGTACTATTATTTAAATTTAGTACGTATTAATTTAATATGTACTATTATTTCTAATTAATATGAACGTTTTTCATTTAGTATTTACAATTATTCTCATTTAGTAGACATTATTTTCATTTAGTATGTGGTATTATTTTCATTAAATATTTTTAACATTAAGGCCTTAATAACACAACATTAATAAATGTTATTATTTTTCTTTCACTGCGACCGACTCGAATAATATTAATTATAATTACATAGTATTTTTATAAATATACATAATAAATGTAATCAATATTTTCTATCATTGGAAATATGAAAAGTTATATTTGTTTCCGTTAATTATTTCCCAACTAGTTAACTAATATTATAAAATAATAATTTAAATAATTCTCTAAGCTACTGATCAAAATAAATATTCAATATGGAACATATATTTCTTATCCAATACTTTCGTGGAATTTATAATCGCAATACGGTTAAAAAAATTTTTATTGTATACCTTATCTTGTATAAGCTAATTTTCAAAAGTAACATTTTTTATTTTTATTTAAATAAATTCCATCACCATCATAATCATTGACGTAACAGTCATATGGTGTGATAAGGCCGTCTACCGACAGGAAGATATCGCGGCAAGGAAATGTTTTCGTTTTACGGGTGGAATTATGTCAGCTCTACAGCAATATTAGACCGGGAGCTACGATTTAAAGTGGATTCCGGACAGCTACAAACATTCATGTCACCGCCGGGACTCGAATCGAAACCTATGGCATCGAGAACTAGTCATCCTGTCATCAGGACCCTTAAATAAGTTGTTCTGTAAATGAAAAATTCCATGAGAATAAATTCAGAATTATTAATATTTTTTCCTGCTCACATAACATAGGTAGAGATAGAAATTATGACAGAATTTGTTTTCACTTTTTTAAAAAATAAAAATTTATATTTATATATAAAACTTATATATATATATTGATTTAAATTAATGAAAACGTTATCTAAAGAATCTACTTTTCTGACATACTGATATCTACATTTCAATTTGACATAATATAATATTATATATACTGACATATAAACAAATGTAAAAAGAAATAACTTTCCAGTCCAAAGATTTATAGCGTCTATGACTGGTAAGACATGGTTCATATTTCATCCTTCTTTTTCGTATAGACAAATTTCGTTCTGCACATAATTTTCTATTAATTTTAAAATATCATTAACAAAATTCAAATATCATACAAATATTTAAATATCATTGATTTTCTATTAATTTTTAAATATCATCTGCAAAAAAAAAAAAAAAATAAATAAAACTGTAGTTCAAAACTTATGAATTCCATTTTTATCAAACTCCTGAGATTCTAAATTTAGGCATTTATGTTTACATTTATCAATAAACATCAGATATTTCGCTCATAAATATCTTTAAATGAGCATTATAGTATTAATAAAGAACTGAATTCCTTTTTTAGCAAAAATTCTTCATGGTGACATTACCTAGATCGAAAAAAAAAAAAAAAAAAAAGAATCACAAGAAGAAAAAGAGCAATTCCCTTCAAAACATGTCAGTTGTAGATGCTATTTTGTGTTTGGTACCATGCCAAACGATTGCAAGCCTTGATAATGTTTTTTCTCAAAAAAACGCCCAGTATTGTGTACGTACGGACGATAATGTCCATTCTTCTTGCTTTATTAATGCGAAATAGATTTGTAGATACAATAATAGTTTTGTCCCCTCAGAAAAGAAGAAAAAAATAAATAAATACGAAATATCTTCCCAATTGTGGACTTGCAGCGCCATCTATTGACTGGTTTTAAAAGCTTGGCTACAATTTAACCGGGATCCCGCTGTTGTTGTGTTCATTGTAGTAAAATGATGGATTGCCATAAACAAAATCCCTAATAGCTTTTTGCAAGCATGCGGAAAAGATTGCCGAAAGGGAATAATAAAAAAAAAAAAAAATGTTTTGACAACCAGAGAAAGATTTTTTTCCCTTTTTTAATAATGAAGGAGGGGAAAAAAAACCTTATTTTCCTTGTCTTTTAAATCCAGATCTGTTATTGTTCGTTCTTTAGGATTTTTTTAAAAGTATTTTCGTTTTTCTGAAAATTGTGTCAGAGAAAAATATTAAAAAAAGATAATATCGGTTTAAAAATAATGATAGTGAAGTATATGGAGTATAAATGATTTTTTTTTTTTTTTTTTTGCCAAATATTTTGCGATTGTAAATAAAACTGTTTGAAGATTGCGATGATTCGATTGTAAAATATTGTCATACATGTTGAATAAATTATCCATTTATTCAAAAATTGAAACTTTATTAAATTTTCAATAAATTTTTTATTGCTATTTAAATCCTTTGTTTATTTTTTGTAAAATTGATTTTATTTTTAAATAAATTTTATAAGTTATATAAATATTATTTTTTTTTAAATCATTTAATTCCATTATATATTTTATTCTTAACTTAAATTTTTTTTTTATCAGTTAAAAATCTGTTATTTTTATTCATTACATGTCATATTTAATTCATTCCCTTCCAGCTCCGTTTATCAAAAAGTTGAAAAAGGATTCAAAACAGATATTCTTAAAATTTATTTTTATTTTTGTTAAGACCGGCCTTATTTTTATTTTATTAAAAGTAATACCCAATTTAGTAAATACAATTATTCAAAAAAAAATTTTTATTGGTTTTTTTTTTCAATTTTATAAATAAAGTCCCACTTTAATTCATTTTAAAAAGGATAAAGTTCAAATTTGAATAGAAGATACTTGAAGAAAATGAATTTTTATGAAATCAAAAAAAAAGTTCCATTCATTTTCCCATCTAATTTGTAAAAGAAATTTTATGAATTGCCTATTTTCATTAAAAGCAGTTCATTCCTGTTGAAACTTAAAGTCACTTTTTCCGCAAAACCGAAAAATCAATCTTCGTTCTTTTGAACACTACAGTTATATTTAATTGCACCACGCCAAATACGTTATTATTTCGATTCAAGACAAAAAACCATAGCAACTCAAAAATGATTGTTTATCAAACTTGATACAGCGCCACCTGATAAACTTTGGAACTTTTTTCTGATAAATAACCCTTTCCAACTAACTTCAAGTATTTTCAGTTCAAATTTGAGGTTTTTTTTAAAAAGTGGTTCTTTTTTTACGCTTTAGTTTGAAACCTTTGAAATTATAAATGTCCAAGGATATTATCATAGTATGCGGTTTGAATAGATCGAAATCTTGGGTCCGCCAGAAATTTCGTTAGAACAGAAAAGAATGAAACGTCACGGTTTTATCTTTAAAGCTCAGAAAATGATTTCTCCATTCCACGAGAATCGTTTTAAGTCTGAAAAGCTGGAAAATTTTAAATGAAAACATTTTTGTCACTGCAACTGCAAAAGCTGCTGGTTTTGCAGTTGAGTGTTCGAATTACAAAACGATATTAGCCTAAAAATGTATTATATATAAATTGAAAAATATGAATTTTTAGAAATTGTGTTGTGTTTGTAATCGTCCTAAATGTCATTATGTAAATAAATATTGTTAGTTGAACATCTGTCTATCTTCCTACAAGAACTGCGCCATCATGTAGTATCCAGAGTTCCTGTTGAAATATTTATATGGACTTATTTTTTTGAAAATTGTTTTATTCAGGTATGAAAATTGTTGTTGAAATTATGGAAAAATAATGACAAAGTTTTTTTTTTGAGCATTCTTATGGAGAGTGATATGCTCCGTGGTGCTGAACAGACCTCTTTGAGGGCAGTGTACAGTACTGTTTCACAACATAATTTGTAAAGTTAACCACCCAGTTTTGTTAATTAAAATTTTTTCAGGTTTATTATCATGCATGAATAATTTTGATGATTATTTTAAATGAAAAAAAATTGTTATTTTGTTGTTAAACAGTTGTTTACAACAAAATTGTTGAATTTTGTTATTGTTAAAATTGTTGTTTTTCAACAAGGTATTTAGACAAATTTTTATGTATACAAAATAAAAATCATATAATAATATGGGATTTTATTTTTTAACTTCGTATAAAAAATTTGAAACAATATAATGTTTTAAAATAAAACAATTGGTCAATATTAAGAAAAGCAGGTTACTCTTAAAATCCTAGAAATAATGCAAAAAACGTCATAACAGCAAATACTGAAAAAAAAAATATAAATAAAAACGATTTTCTTGAAAATGCATTTAATTTTAAAATTTGTTTTTTCACTTTTCAAATTCTTTCACCAGACAAATTTTTAGAACAATTTTAAAATATTTAATAAAAAGGACCAATAATTAGTAAGAGAAAATATACTTTAACAAACTTCATTTGTTGAAAAAATTTTAAACAATTTATACAATAAAAAATTGTTTGTGACCTAAAACAAAATTCTTCAAGGAAATTTTGAAAGAAGCATGGTTACATCATTAATGAAATTTTCAAAAGGTTTTTTGCAAAATCGTCATCATATTCATTTATTTTTTTCAAAGTTAATTTTTAATATTACATTTTTTTATTCATTTCATTTTTTATGTTTGCTTTTTGCTAACAATTTCATTATTTTATTTTTTCATTTCATTTAAGATCTTATTTCCTTTTATTTTCTATTTTAATTTAACGGAACTTCTTTTTATTTGTTCAATTTCATTCCATTGTTTATTTTAAAAAATCAATTTTCATTTTAATTTAAATTTTATTTTTAAGAAAAAAAAATTTTGGAATTTATTTTTTTTTCAATTTTTTCATTTCATTCCATTATTATTTTATTCTTAAGAAATTTTTATTTTTAATTAGTAAAATTGAATTTTTATTCATTTTTTTTCAATTTTTATTCATTCCCTTCCATTATTTTTTTTCAAAAATGAAATTTTAAAATTTAAATATTATTTTTAATGAAAAAAATGATTTTTTTTTTTCATTTTTTTTTAGATTTTATTCCATTTATTCCAGTTTTTCTTCAAAATAAAATTTTATTGTTATTGAGTAAATATGAATTTTTATTCATTTTTTTTTCAATTTTATTCATTTCAATCCATCATTCATTTTTTATTTAAAAAATAAATTTTGTTCTTAATGAGTAAAAAAAATTTTATTCCCCAATTTTATTCATTTTCTTATAACTGTAAAAAGAAATTTTATTAATTCTATTTTCAAAAAACAGTTCATTCCTTAATAGGTTAAAAGTAATGACTGTAGCCTGCACCACCCACGAAATTCCAACCGTTCTTTTGAATTCCTGTTAGTATATACTACCTTTTGCACCACGAGAGGTCTACTATAAACATCAAGAAACAAAACCATATCAACTCAAAATGATTAATTCATCAAACTTTATATTCGGCCACCTGATAAACTTCAAAAGTAAACAACAGTTTAAATATAACTCAGTTTTTGAAAGTTATCAGGTTGTTAAACCTAAAAATAGTGCTCACGCTTTTGTAAGAATACCTTTGAAAACAGAACTCCGGGCGGTCCGAGGAATTATTCATAGACCTGGAAACAGCTTGAATAATCGAAGTCTTGGAAGTCCGCCAGAACAGCCCAATAGAACAGAAAAGAATAGAACACGGTTTTATCTTTATAAGGCCAGAAAATCGTTTTTCAAAATTCTTGAAGCTTAACTTCAAAGCTGGAAAATTTTAAATGAAAACATTTTTTTACTCACTGCAACTCAAAAGTTTGGTTTTGCAGTTGATGTTGTGATATTACAATGTATGTAGTGGTCTCGTATATATATATATATATATATATATATATATATATATATAAAGAAAAATATGATTTTGAAATTCTTTTTTCTTTTGCAAGCGAAGTATTTTTTTAGGATTGTTTGTTTTTGAACATAACGTACTATGGACTTCTATTATCTTATATATATGGATATTTATTATTTATATGGACTTATATAAATTTTGCTGAAAATTGTTTTATTAAATTACTATTAAGAATTGTTGTTGTTGTTATGGAAAAAGGGACAACGTCTGTTGTGATGGAGCACCCGTAGGTTGAAATCTAATTTGTTCCGTGGTGCTGAATAAGGAGGGCAGTATCTGCCTAGAGGACTTTAGAGGGAACTACCCTGCATTTGCTTATAGTAGGGAGAAAAAACCTGGAAAACTCCCACCAGGCAGTCCGTCTCACGAGGCATGATGATGAACATCACAAACGCCATCGAGTGTCCTTTTTTTTTTTAAACAGTGTTTACAACAAAGCCACCGGTGGATTGAACTTTCGCCCCTAATGCTCAACAGAGGCGCACGTTGTCTCTGAGCCAAGAGTCAGGCACTATTTAGAATTTATGTCTACAAATAAAGTTTATATCTGATAAAATATGGGGTAGGCTTTTTTTTTTTAACGTAAGAAATTTGAAAAAAAAAAGGAATAAATTGTTTAAAAATAAAATAATTGGTAGGGCCGATATGCAGATTACTCATAAAATTTAGAATTTAATGTGAGAAAAAACGCATAACAGCAATCTTAAACTAAAAAAATAAAAATATAGAATTCCAAACGATTTTTCTTGAAAATCTAGTTTTCATTTTAAAATAAAAATTGTTTTACTTTCGCCAGACGATTTTTTAGAACAATTTTACATTATTTAATTATATAAATATTAGCTCGTGAAAAGAATTTAAATAAGAATAGCTCGTGAAAGAAATTTAAATATACCAATAAGAACAGCTTGTGAAAGAAATTTTAAAAAAGTTATCCAATCAAAACGTTGAAAATGACCAAGGATAAAAAAAATTGACCATGGAAACGAAAAAATAAGATCTTAAAAACAATAGCAAATTTTTTTCAAAATTTGCAAATCAGATTATTTTAATGCTTATCAAAGTAAGCAATATTATTGAATTTCT
>BPLR01013552.1:0-60783 GCA_021605095.1 Caerostris extrusa
AAGTGAAGAAAAATGACCCCCCAAACCTCCTGACGGATTGTCTTAAAGTTTTTTTTTTTTTTTTTTGGTGAAGAGAAGATAGTTCCGTGACAAGTCGACCAGAAGTTTTTTTTTTTTATTATTTTCTCTGAAGTGACTGAAAAGGCCGGAGTTTCCGCCTGTTTTTCAAAGTGAAATCCTTGTGGTTTCGTGTATCACATCGTGTGATAATTCAGGTCTGCCGCAAACCAAGCAATTAGATTCGACGTAAACTCGGAGAACTCTGAAAATCTCAGACTTTATAACTGCACTTGTGATCAAATTTATGGGGTGAACTGCACTTGTGATCAAATTTATATTTATATTTTTTATTTCTTTGTATAATAATCTAGAGTTCACTATTTGTATATATATATAGTAAATAAAATTTAAAATGTTCTCATAAACTGAGAGTGGTCCTCTTCTTGAAGCCGTTATAGGTCTATATATATATGCCGAGACATTACTATAGACATTTCAATATATGCGCCCGGTAAGAAGATGACATAAAATCACTTTCACAAAGTTATCGTTGTCAACAAACATGAATTCCAGGAGTTGATTTATTATCAAACAATACATAAAAACAACAACAGTCCTTGTTAAAATAAAAGAATACCTTTGTTGCAGGGTTGACTAATCATGCATAAATTAATTTATAAAAATCTACAAGGGAAATATCTTAATCGATGAACTTATCCAACTGTGTTAAACAATAAATCATTGACAAATAATTATATTTTAACAAATATCTGAAAAAAAAAAATAAATAAAGGTTTCCGGAGAGTTTGTTCTAAAATAGAAAACTTTGTGAAATATATGCTTATATGCTTTTGAAAATTTTAAAAGATTACACTTTAGATACAAAGCCATTTTGAAAAATAAAATTTTCTGATTTCTGATTAAAGTTATGAGCATTTTGCATAGAAAATGAAAATACTACCAATGAATTTTAAATTAAATACCATTGATTATTTATTTTATTAAAAAGAGACAAAATTTATGTTTTATAAAAAACATTATAAACAATTCTTTAGCAGTATATTTAGAACAAAAATTCGATCAATATCAAATTAAGTAAGGAATTATTTCTTCCGATGGAAAACTACTTAGATTAATGTCCATTACAAATTAATTCATCCAGTAAGTTAAGTTAGAAAAGAGTTATTTAGTGAATATGATTTCAATAATTAACTCTTTTGTAGAATTGACTAGGAAATTCTAATTAAAACTAAGCTTTTTACAATGTAAAGAAATTTTCAACAATTAAGTTGATTAAAATATCTTAAATGTTATAAAGTTGTACTTAAAAGCATTAAAAAAAAAAAAACAAAGTATTCCATTAAACATTATTTTTCTTTTAAATTTTTCAACGAATAAATAAGAAAATATTTTAATGAACAATCAAAATTAGAACAATAGCAGCGTTGCAAATTCGAACGAAAATCTTAGAATCAAAAATTGTGACAATAACAATTCATAAAAATACGTTCATGGTGAAATCAACCCGTTATAATAATTATTTAATTCTTTTTTTTTTTTTTTTTTTTTTTGGTATTTAAAAATAATTAAATATTACACAAAACCAAATATTATATATTAATAAATTAATTCTATCTAAAATATCTTAAATGTTACAAGAGCTGTACTTAATAGCATTGAAAGCGAACAGATTATTCCATTATATATAATTTTTCTTTTTAAATTTTACAGCGAATAAATAAGAAAATATTTTAATGAACAATGAAAATTAGAACAATCGCAGCGTTGCAAATTCGAATGAAAATCTCAGAATCATGGAATTGTAATCAAAACGTTTTTATACAACAACAATTCATAAAAATACGTTCATGGTCCTTTTTTTGTATTTAAAAAATTATTTATTCGTAAAATTTGATTTTGTATAATATTTAATATTATACAAAATAAAATTTTACGAATAAAAAAAGCAAATTCTGTATAATAATTAATTGATTTTATCTAAAATGTCTTAAACGTTACAACTGTAAGCCTTGAAAACAAACAGATTATTCCATTAAACTATAATTTTTTAAAAAAAAAAATTTTCAGTGAATAATAAGAAAATAACTTAATGAACAATGAAAATTAGAAAAACTGGTGAGTTGTAAATTCTAACAAAAATCTCAGAACCATGAATTGTAATCAAAACATTATGATTATAATTTAAATTTTTTATTTAAAAAATAATTAAATATTACAAAAACCGAGCTTAACGAATAACAAAACCAAATTTTGTATATTAATAAATTAATTCTATCTAAATTTTTTAAAATGTTGTGCAACAAAATCAAAAACAATCATTGCATTAAACATAATCGGGACGTTGTAAATACGAACGAAAATCTCAGAATCATGAATTGTAATCATAACATTTTTATACAACAACAATTCATAAAAATAAGTTTTTGTTGAATTACAATTCAAAACGTGATTAATGTTTAATTCGAACGAAAATCTCAGAATCATGAATTGTAATCAAGACATTTTTATACAACAACAGTTCGTTAAAATAGGTTCAAGATGAATTATAATTCAAAACATTATGATTATTATTTATTTATTATTATTTTTTGTATTTAAAAAATAATTAAATATTATACAAAACTAAATTTTACGAATAAAAAAACAAATTTTGTATAATAATAAGTTAATTCTGATTAAACGTCTGTGTATTGTCAGCTGCATTAGAACAACAGCAAAATAAGTTAATTCCATCTTTTCAAGAATACATTTAACAAGAATAAATAAATAAAAAAAAAGAAACTTTTGATAAGAAGAAAACATAATTAAACAACCACGGCATCATCATGAAAAATTGAACTTCGTTAACTCTTACGAATAAATAAATACAAAAAAAAATTCGTATGTTTCAAGAAATGAGTTTTTGATGAGTTTGACCTTTCCACCCACATTACCAGTTTCGCCTAATCAATTATCCAAAAATAAAATCATATTGTGCATCTTTTATGACAACATTGAAAGAAAAAAAAAACATCTGCTTTCCCTACATTACTCACTCAAGTAAACATTTTCCTTTTTGAAGCGTTTACATATTCATTTCCGTGTTTTCTCTGCATATTGTAATGGCTAAATTTATTTTTAAAATTAATTTTTTCAAAGTGGGTCAGAGGGAACACGAAATGGGTTGAAAAGAATGTTTGCGAAGAGTGAATTAACGTGGGTTCGAAATGCACTGCTGGGTAATAAGGGTAGATGGACGTTAGATTTAGAAACACTCTCACATGCATTTCCAAATAGGTAAAACATTATGCACGACATCGTAGCTTGTTTTGTCACCTAATGATACAGAGATTAAAGGTGAAGTTTTACTTCACCTTTAATCTTTTTAATTTCAAAAATTATGTGAATATATTGTGAAATAAAATTTCGAAAAATATATTATTTAAGAGATCATGTAAATTTCACAGTAGTTTGTAACCCAGTATTCCAAAAAACAATCCCAGACATATAATTGAGACACATATAGATTCTTAAGTTTTGCTTAACATATGAATAATATGTTACTATTTCTTCTGTACCAGAAAAAGGGATATATTTCCTAAAAAATAGATTATGACTACAGTTTAAATTTTAAATACCATAAAAAAATATTTTTTTAGTAAATAGGCACTGCTACTGAGGCAAACATTGTATCATATCAATAATATAATATTTACTTTTAATAAGCATTTTACTTTTAGGACCAAAAGATACATCAAATAATAAAAAAATTTTTAGGTTATTTCTATTAGGTATTGTAGCCATGCTTCCTAATACGCAGTAGCAAGAGCGCCCCCTGTGGAGTTCAGGAGAAATAGTCAGTTGGCTTATAGATTGGTTTGGTTTGTCGTTATACAGTCATTTTGTGCACACTTTGAGCTAATTAGACAGGGACGTACAGTTTAACGTAGAGTTGGAACCACTAACAAACATCCATACCACCACCACAGGACTCAAATATGAGGCCTGTGGTGCCAGAGGCCAGAATGCTAGCCAATGGCCATCAGGCCGTCACTCAGACAGGAGGAATATTTCGCCGCATAACCAAATATAGGGTTTTCGGCTTGAAGTGGAGTCCTTCCACGAATCCTAAATATCTGTTTTGAAATATGTTAAATATTGTATCTTTAAATGTGTTAAATATTGTATATCTAATTGTATGTGTGTGTGTGTGCCTGTGCGTGTGTAAATAAAACTGTGAGTACTTCAATCAGTCCCTCAAGTATCTCATTCCAAACCACGCGCAGTTTCAACACCCTATTTTGCGATTTCGCCAAAGAATGTTGTGACATTCAACCACACAGGACAATTCTTGACCACTACCAACCACATTCTTAACCAAGGATGTTTAATCAATATAAATAGGACACTACTGATGTTATGCAGTATGTGCTGCCAGATATACGAAAGCAGATGTTATATCTCGTAAAATGCCATCTATTAATAAAAAACGAATATACAACAAAAAGAAAAAGAAATAACGTTATCAATTCTTTAATAATCTGTAACAAAGTAATCACAATAACAACGATCGTGATCCATAGCAAAGAAATTATTCTGCATTTATGTATTTACAGAAAGAGGACAATTTTTCATTATTTCTTTTCATTTTAAAATTAAAAAAAAAAAAAAAGCTATAATGGAAAATATTTAACAATTGCTATTTGAATACATTCGCAGAAATTTTACAAAATGAATTTCTTTCAATTCATTCTACTTTCAAGGAAAATTCATTTAAATGATTTCAATTTAAAAAAAAAAACAAGATAAGAAAAAAGAAATGACAAAACGTTTTTATATACAAAGATTCTTTTGTTCTACATAAACATTTTGAATATAGATTGTTTTTCCATTCCAAATACAATTTATACGTAAAAAGAGGTAGAAAAAAAAAATTATCTGAGAAAATAAATGATTAGAACTAAACCGAACTAGTCGTTATTTAAATAAAATAAGAATTTGAACACTCAATTGAGATAAAAGTGTAAAAATAAAAGAATACAAATATTAAAACTCAATGAACATTTTAAAATCGAAATTATTTCATATAATTAATTACAAATGGCGTAATTCAAAATATTTCCTTATAGTTAAATGCAATTAAGAAATAAAATCTTTATAAATAAAAAGTATTCAAAAAAAATTTCAAGAAAATTCTAAAAAAGAAAATTTGATAAATAATATTTCCATTCGAAATTAAAATAACATTTCTGCAATTATTTTAAAGCGCTTAAATAAATTCTCTTGTTTCTTTTTTTATTTAATTAAAAACTGGAACAAACATTAGTAAATGGAACAACCAATTAGTATTATTGCCAAATGATTTCTATAAATATTCTTTTATATTCAAGCAGAATTGGTTATTGGTTATTATCTTATGGTACAACAGGAGTAAAAACCTTATTATCCAAATAAAATCAATTAATTTCTTATTTGCTTTAATAAGAACATTTAGAAAAAAGAATTTAAAACATTCCTCTTTCAAAAAAATTCTATAACGACACTAAAAATAGACAATGGAAGCATTGTACAAAGCAATCTTCTGTCAAACTATTTGCATAGATTCTCATTTAACAATAATCTAATTATTGTTGTATCAACATTCGCAAGAATAAATCATTTGCTCTTAGAAACGAGGAATTTATAATTTTTTTCTCGAGGCACGACATTATATATTTACTACGCGAATAATCGTTTGAAAAAAATTATGTACCGGATGGATTTAGGAAGTAGTGTGTATTCTAATTTACCTTTATACGCGAGGAGAAATTTTAAATTACATTTGTAACGTAATAAAAAGTAAGATGATAATTAATAAAAATATTCAATTGATCTAGGGAATTAAAAGTATCAATGTGAAATAAAAAAAAAAAAATAAATGAAATGTTTAATTCATTTTGAATATGAGATGCAAACCAATTTAGTTATTTTCTCTTTGTGTTATAAAGAGAGAAAAATTAAATATGTTTGCATCTTATATTCAGAGTGAATTAAACACTTCATTTATTATTATTTTTTTACATCGATTAAATATTTTAATTTGTTTATTTATTTTGAATATAAAAGCTTCTCAAGATTAATATTTATATATATTTTAGATTGTTTAATGGAAAACATCAAATATTTTTTAAATTATATATGTACTCTCCAAGTTATGCAACTGGATTGTAATTGGGTTGAAATACTTGAGGCACAGATTGGAGAACACACAGCTTTATTGACACACACAGAAACACCACACACATACAATATTTAACGCATTTAAAGACAGATAATTATAGATCAGTGGAAAGATTCCACTTCTAAGATGAAATCCCGATACTCAGGTACGCGTGGGATGCGCGCAATATACTTCCTCTCAGGGTGAGAGTCTGTAGATCAACTAACCATTTCTCCTGAAGGCCACAGGGGGCGCTTTGTCAATGCGTAGAGGGAAGCATTATTGCATATAAGCCTAATTCCTTATTCGCTTCATCTACCAATCCCCAGAATTGTTTTTAATCAAATTTATGTTAAAATAAGAAGAAAGAAATTGGTGTGTTATTTCATTATTTTCAATCACTCAAAGATTTACAGTGTAAATCATAGCTATTAGAGCAATAAGCTAAAAAATGTATGTACAAAAATTGTTTACCAATGGCTTCATGTCCATCGACAAAGAATAATTCTTACGGCATTTAATTTATCAGAGAAATGGGTCACAAAAAATTCCATATTTTTGCTAAATTAAAACAATCGTTATAAACACAATCTATATTTCTAATTCTGGCTTTCTGATTTAATTTAATTTCACACACACACATTTCACAATACACAATTTTTCACGTTCATTGAAATTGGAGTCGGAAAAATCGTAATATAGGGTTGGAATTTGGCGACTTTTTTATAGCGCCAGCAGGGCGATAAGTTACCAAATGTAGGAGCTTTTACTGTTTACAATTCACTTCACTTATAATTGCAAGAACCGTTACTTACGCACTTTGGCGAAAAGATTTTTTGACGCCAAATCCCAACGGCCCCAATTCTGCGATTTTGCATTGAGGCCTTCAAACAAAGCAACATTGTATCATAGTCAATACTTTTCATTCACGATTTTCTTCTGACTGTGATTATTGTATGTTTTCGATAATAGTAATAAACTTAAAGTATCAATATCAATATATAAATAGTGTGTATAATAACAGTCTAGTAATAATTATCAGTGTAATTAATATTAGAATGACATGCATTTTAGTATTTGACATTTATATTAATGGTAAAAAATGTTTGTTCACAAATATGTATATCCAATAAACTTCTTCGTTAGCACCACTGCCTGTTACAGGCCAAGACAGTCTCCATGAGTCGGGGTAATAGATCGCCATCTGTTGACTCCCAGACCCTTTAGATCTTTTCGACTGAGCCAACCCATCTGGAGGAGGTCTTCCTCTTCATCGGGTGCCTTCAATTGTTGGAAAAGTAACTTTTGAGTTGGATTTGAGTCGTTATATCTGAAAATGTGTCCCAGCCATCTAATAAGGCTTGCTTTTGTAGCTTTTACAATATCAGGTTCTTAGAATTTGTTGTACATTTCATGGTTATATTGTCTTCTGTAGACATCGTTCTGCCTAACACCACCAAATATTTTTCGAAGTATTGTTATTTCAAAGAATTATAACCTGACTTTTACAGATTTATTTAATGGTCAGCACTAGCTTCCATACAAAACATTTGATTCAACAGATTTACACACTTTAACAAATTCTGAAGAAACAGTCAAGTCTACTTTGTTAAGTGCAATTTTTAAAATGGAATATGTTCTGCAGTAAATATCGTAGAGATTAAAAAATATACATAAAATAAAAGTCAAATATATATGTTTTACCAGCTATAGTTTAGCATCAAACTATAGCTGGTTCATGCTGCTTGACGGCCAATTGGCTAGCGCTCTGGCTTTTGTACCACAGGCTTCAAGTTCGAATCCTGGCGGTGGCATGGATTTTTGTGAGTGATTCGAATCCATGTTAAACTGTAATTCCCGGTCTAATTACCCTCAAGTGTGCACAAAATGACCGTAGAGCGACAAATTACACCATAGCGATTCACATTTCCTGTCTTAATCTGTCATGAAAATTTGAAAATCTTTTCAAAAATTTGCAAATTACAATTTTATAAATAAAATGGTCATATGATAAGAACTATGCAATCTATGCATCTTTTGAGTAGGAGGAGAAATAAAAAAGATTTCCCTTATTAGAATCGGAAAGAACTGGAGATGTATATTTGACTTGAAGAATTCCACGAGAATAAGTATAAAGGTACTTATAAAGTTTTTCTTTTTACAAACAATTCGATGTTTGCTTTACCGGATAAACTAAACATCTTATCACAAAAATCCGCCGTTCACCTCGGTTGTAGACACACAAAATATATTTCACACCGTTCTTTGCAAACAATGGAACACTGAACTCGTAAATCTAAAGAGTCTGGTGTTTGTGCCAAGAAGAAGATAAACAAGAACTTGTTGGATATAAATGTTTTGCGAAAAAAAAAAAAAAAAAAAAAAAAACGTGGACCACTGACAATAAAAACATTAGCAATAATTATTGCGTGGAAAATTGGCAACCGGACTAAGTCAGACGGATTCAAATACAACGGTATACAGGAATAGGAAGAGAAGTAATCATAAAATTACTTTTAATGGCATTAAAAATAATTTTAATTTTTAATAATTAAAATTTTACATTACGTAATATTTAAAATATATATATAATAATTATTAAAACGTTTTTCTTTCAAAATTTCGTTGCGCCGTGTGACTAACACCCCTAATAAGAAATCGATTCTTCCTTTTCCGCCGTTAAGCCGGATGATTATCTTTCTACCTAATTGCTGGTATAAATTACAAAATTTAGAGACACTGATATAGTGGTGGCATAATAGTGGTAAGTAAATCATGGAACATAAAAAAACACATGCTATGGAGAACCTTTGGGCGAACACAAATTTTATTATTATAAACTTCAACATTACAAATAATTAGCTTTTAATTGGTGAAAAGTTCCTAGTTTTAAACCATAAAATAAAAAAAAAAAAAACCGATTAATTTTTGAAAATTATGTAATCAATCACGTGAGAGAGCTATTTATCATTAATATTTGGTTACTAATCAATCAGAAGACAAAGCTAAATATTCTAATTCTAAAATTCTTTCCTCAAAGGAACTATCTCTGGTTATATATCAGAAGATTTGGTTTCGTTTGTCGCACTACGGTCATTTTGTGCACACTTTAAGTTAATTAGACAGGGACCTGCAGTTTAACGGGGATTCCAAACCGCGAATAAACATCCATAACATCGCCAGGATTCGAATCTGCAGCCTGTGATACCAAAGGCCAGAGCGGTAGCCAATTGACCATCAGGCCGTTAAACAGGCTGCCCAATCAATGATGCCCAATGACATTAAAATGTTAAGATTTGTGTAATGAGGAACAAAATATTTGTTATTTCTTATTCCGCTTAGAAGATCCTTCTAAGAACCCATGTGGTCTCATGGAAGGAGGGAAAGGGCAGCTTCTGTTGTGCTGGACCATCCGTAGGTAGACGCCTGATTTGGTTGCGTATCGCTGACTTTTTACGGTTTGGTTTGTTACTCTACGGTCATTTTGAGCACACTTTGGGCTCATTAGACCGACCTACAGCTTTAACGTGGATTCTGAACCACACAAGCATCCGTGTTCCCCAGTATTCAAGCTTATGGTACTAACGGCCAAAGCGTTACTAACGGCCAAAGCGTTACCCAATTGGCCATCAGGCCACTTGACTTCTTACGGCGTAAGTTGTCTGCCCCAAAGGACCTGGACCGACCTGAGGCTTAAAGTAGATTCTGAACCACTACGGGCATCCATGGCACAACCGGTACTGAATACGAAACCTGTGCCACCGAATGCGATACCTCTAGTAACTCCGTCATCAGACCCACGAAATATTTGTAGTTAGTTATCGTTACATTTAGCCAAAATTAATGAACTGTAATGAATTAACAATATTGTCAGCTTTTAATTGTGTTAAAAAGCTATTGCTATTTAATGCCGGGCCTGTATGGCCGAGTGGCTAGCGCTCTGGCGCTCGGTACCACAGGTTTCGGGTTCGAGTCCCGGCGGTGCCATGGATGTTTGTAGTGGTTCGAATCCACTTTAAACCGTAGGTCCCGGTCTAACACGATCGTAAAGCGTTGTGGAGAGTGACATATTAAAAATAAGGAAAAAACTAACTGTTCATATATATAGTGATTAGGGATTATAGTCCTTGTTGCTTCACATCCCCATATACCACTTCATTCATCAATTCATCTATTTAATGCCAAAATAAAGTAAATTAAATAAGGTTGATAGGAAAAGAGTAAGGGAGGGAGGGGGTAGAATTTTAACTTGAAAAGAATGGAATAGGACTGCAAAGGTTAAAAGTTTAAATAGCATTGTGTGAGATTAAAAGAAAATGATTCCTTAACAATGAAAAGACTATAGTGTCAGTCGTGGTCATTTTCGCCTTCACCTTAAACGGCAACTATATTTATTTACTTCTCACGGCAATCATAAACCCTTTTGACAGCCACACACAAAAAGATACTTCCTGCTGCACTTCCTATTTGTGTTTCATAGGGTTTTGCCCTGCGAGTGGAGTTCGAGAGGACATCAGGGGGATAAAAGAGCAAAATACCACAATCGTTATGACGCACTACACCCACACTGTCTCGGTAGCAGCACTCTCGCAGAATTCTTTGCTAGGGTTTCACCAAGGCCGCATTTTCCCTTTTGAAAAAAAAATGTTCTGCCCGTCTGTCGTATGTTTCCAGAGCAAGTCGGAAGATGACAATTTAAGTTGAATTTCGCAACTTTTTTTGGTTTCGTTTTTCTTTCCTCATTAAAGAATGGCTGCCATTTTGTATTATCTCCATTCATGAACTAAGGATCACATGCGATGGTTAGGGATTTGAAGGGTGTTATTACTTTGAATTAAACGTAATGTGTAAAAGTTTAAAATAGATTAATAAAAGTGGGGAAAAAGATTATTTTTTTTTTTTACGATCTTTAAATGACAATTTTGGATCTTTGAGATGAGCTCCCTGCTATACGTGATGCAATATTTCTATAAGAACCACCAAATATATAGAAGTAGTTATATATTTAGAATTTTTTTGTTTAATATATTTATGTAAACTTTGAAAAGTAATAATCTTTAAACGCTCTTTATTTCGTTATCCTCTTCAGCATTTCTTAAAAAAAAACTTTAAAAATATTGAAACATAAAATTAAATTCATCTTCATCACCATCATTATCAATGGTCAACAGCCCAAGGTGGGCCAAGACCGTCTGCCTACTAGCAGATTTCGAGATGTTTCCATTTTACGGGGTAGGGTTGTCAGTCCTACGCCCAACGCTTTACAGCCATATTAGACACGGATTTACGGTTTAAAGTGGATTCTGAACCACTACAAACATCCATGCCACCACTGGGACTCGAACCGAAATCTGTGGCACCAAGAGTCAGAGCGCTAGTCACTCTGCCATCAGCTAAGGCTTCTAAAATTAAATGCGGCCAGATGGCCAATTGGCTAGCGATCTGGTCTTCGGTATCCCAGGCTTCAGGTTCAAATCTTGGCGGTGGCATGGATGTTTGCGAATGGTTCCGAATCCACTTTAAAACTTTAGACCCCGGTCTGTTTAGCCCTCGTGTGCGCAAAATGAACATAGAGCGATATACCAAACCAAACCTAAAATTAAGTTACGTTCACTAAATCATATAAGAAAACAAAGAAAGCAAGAAAACGGTTGTTTTAATTAGAACTTTATTTTACAAAGTTATAGCTGGAACATTATGGCCAGAATTAAAACGCATTTTTCTACAACAGATAGTTTAAAACACATACATTCACACATTTTTTTTTTTTTTTCCATTTTCAAAAAGTTGATCATGTATAGAAAGCTAGCCTCATTATACATTTATTAAATCACTAAAGTCTAAAATGAAAGCGTTTGATGTGATTTTTTAAAATTAATTATTTAACAATAAATCTTTTAATATAGCCGTAAACAAAAATTTATTCATGCTTTGAGCTAAACATAAGTTATTTGTTATTAGATATTCGATGAGAAAGCATTCATTAATTGTTCTGTCTGTATCGATGTAAAAATTGATTCCAAATGATAAAAGCAAACTGAAAATTAATTCAGTTCATATATGACGTTATTTATTAAAGGTGATTATGTTTCCTGAATTTTAGCACACTATTTTAACCGTCAAATTTCTTGCTATTTTTGCTATCTGAAAAACATCATAACATTTTCATTTCAATCTGTTTAATGCAATTGACTCAACTATGATATAAATTATGTCATCAAACTAATGGAAACCAAATGAAGATTTGCAACATCAAATGTTTATGGATTTCAGGTGTTTTAAATTGATACGAAAAAAAAGGTTTAATAAAATAACATCTAACATAAAAATAACATCTCTTGTACATTTAAACGCTAAATTCTTTGTATATATATATTATGTGACTTAAAAAAATCTTAACGAATGCTATAAGTTTATAATTGTATTGAAAAGCTATTTAATATATACCACTAACTTCCATGCATCACATAGGTAATGTATAAAGTTGAAGTCCCAAAACAACAAATGCAGAAATAAAATTACAGTTACAAAAGCAAAATCTGGAATGGACTGTATCAATTCATCTGCCAATAGGCTAATACAATAGGCCAATAGGCTCTGTTCATTCTAATTTTTTTTTCTAAATACAAACAATAAGCAAACGATCTCTATCTTTAACTAAAATATATGAAGCATTAAACGTGCAATAAAATCTTTAATATATTATAAAGCAAAAAATTATTTTTTAAGTGTTTGCAATTCTTCAATTAAGTGTTTACAAAATACCTTCTGAAATCTTGACTTAAATGTTTTAAATTTCAAAAATCTAATATATTTATCAGTGTTTAAATAAATATCACGAAAAAAATTCTACTGTATATTTTTTTTATTAAATGAAAGCTGTAATTTTTGATAGCGAAATGGCAATTTTAAATGAACAATTTAAAAATCGTCTGCTTTGTTTCCTATAGCCCAACCATCTATCATGTGGAAAATTGGCAAGTTGCCAAGTTGAAAGAATTTTAAAAAAAGGCGTCAAATGGTAAATATCATTTAAGAGGGATAAATAAAATAAAAATTTAAATAAATAAAATAAAACCTACTAATTAAAATAAATTGGAATAAATAAATTTAAAACTGGATGGAAAAAATTGCACATTAACTATTATACTCTTTTCTTTCAAAGCAGCTATTATCTGACTAGCATCCCTAACAAATTATCGATTCGTCCGTTGAATAGGATGTTTACCATTTCACGATATCTGTGACGGACTATATCTATATTTACAAAATAAAATGAATAAAAATATATAAAAAATATTAATGAAATAATTAAAATTACTATAATAATTCAGATTAATAATTTAAATTTTTTTTTTTTTTTTCTTAAAAACAATAACGATGAAAAGTCTGCTTTATTTATTTCAATGTATTATTTTTTTTAATCAGTTAAAAACTTTTTTTTATTTATTTTTTTTTTCAAATTAGTAACAAAACCGAATGAAAGCCATAGTTCTGCATACGTGTTCTTCTTCACGTTTGTAATTTTCAGCCGTCAGTGCCACAGGGTTCGAGTCCCGGCCATGGATGTTTGTAGTGTTTCGGAATACACTTTAAACCGTAGGTCCCGGTCTCCTATGACCGTAGAGTGTTGGGCGTAGAATGTTGGAGGGACAACCCTATCCCGTAACGAAGAAGAAGAAAAAGTTATTGTTTAAATAAATTTTAAATTAAATTTAAGCCTTTTTGTCTTATTCGGTTGGCAAAATTGCGTAAAGAAATGAAATAGTCAATTGCGATATTATAAAAATTAGTCAAATCTTTTCCTTTTTGTTTCAACGGACACATATATTACGTGGATGTGAAGTCTCCTATAAAATAAATCTATAATAAAATTTATGTAGATGCCATTACTAAAATCGGGTTGATATTGGAACATAAATCCACTAATGAAGGGCATAGCGTTATTCTTTTTGTCTCTTTTTAAGCTCTCACGAAGTTAAGATATCGCACCCAATTTGATAAGAAATAAACTCGCTCTAAGTTTTACCTCTTCCTGATCGACGCTGATGCTGAAAGAGATTAGAAACGTGAAACTCTCGCTCTCAAAAGTCGATGATTTTGGAGAATCATCTTGTCTCGATTGATCTTTTCGCACCTCCTCACATCATTTCCGAAGGGAAAAAGTTTTATCGCAATGCGCGGACAGCGAAAATCTTGAGTTTATCTTAATCCATCTCGCTGTCTTCGCAAAAGAATTGTGTTTGTTTATTTTTTAAGTAGATGGGAAAGGTGATTAGACACTTTTGTTAAGTTGAGATTGAATGTCTGATTAGAATCATGGCAGCATTTGAAACGAAAAAAAGTTTTTTACTTGAAGCACGTAAGCATAGTGCCATACATTTTAGAGTTGGTTTACATACTGAGAGATTTACTGGATAGAGAAAGCACAAGCGCATGCACTCATTGCTTTGATGCTAACACATAACACACAATTTTACACGTATTATACACTCAATTTTCAAACTATCTATATAAATTTTTTGTTATACATCGATAGGCATTGCGTCCCATTTATGGAAATAATAAAAAATAAACATTCCGTGATGAATGTTTGTAAAATCGCCCACTCAAATAATCGCCATGGCGGTAAAACTATTCACCATGGCGGTAAAATTATTCGCCATGGCGATTTTTTCCCAGTCCGAAGTAAAAGAAAATTTTAAAAAAAATATGAACAAAATGAAAGTTGAAAAATTAAATTAAATCTTCAATAAACAATTAACTAATATTAATAATTTTTGAATATGTTGTTCAAAATAGATGCGCATTGTTTTGAGGAGCTGGTTTTTTCGTGTCCTGGATAACTTTCAATTTTGGTTTTTAATTTCTTTCACAAATTTTTTTTATACCAAATATTCATTTGCAAAATAATTGAATAATTAATAAATAATTATATCAATTCAGAAGAAAAATCAACGTAAAATTGTTCACAAAGATTGTCTGGTGAAAACGAAAAACAATTCCGTTTCAAAATGAAAATCAGATTTTTCAAGAAAAGAAAATCGGTTGGAATTCTATAATTTTTTTTTTTTTTTATTTTTTAAAATTGCTGTTATGCGTTTTGTTCATACATTAAATTCTAAATTTTATGGGTGACTTGCGTATCGGCCCATCGGCTAACAATTTTATTTATTTATTTGCCACAAGCCTGAGTATGTCTGAAGAACTATATTTATCTGCGTAGGCTTCATTTTTGTAGCATAAATAACATAATTAACTTAGGTTGTCCCTAAGTTTATTTGAAATACGTTTCTCAAAAACAAAATATAAAGTGAGTCTGAGTCTACCAACCATTTCTCCTGAATGCCGAAAGGGGAGCTTTTGCAGTGCGTAGGAGGAAGCACGGTTACAGTATCTGATATTTGAACAATCTTGCATTAAAAACACATTTTACTTGCACGCTCTTTCCGAAATAATTAACATCAATTTCGTAAAATTCTGTGTTCTCTCTTATTTCTGTACTCGTGGGAACAATCGTGAAAAATTAGTGTAGTCTTAATCACAGTTTCCTTAATCTGTAATCTTAAAGCTCTTATTGTAGATTATTACGGATATCCTTGGCCGCGTAGCGGCCACTAGCTCCTTCATTGTAAAGTGTTGAAACATAGCTGTGGTTAATAAGGTTAAGCAAATATCTATATAATATATAATATATCTTATATAATATATCTTATAAATATATCTTTGAGTTAAATATAATATATCTTATAAATATATACTATAAATATAATATATCTTAATAAGCAAAATCTTTGAGTTAATAAGCAAAATAGATAATTAAATGCCCTTTTTTTAAAGAATTATTTATTTAATAAAATTATAAAATGAAAAATAACAAAAATTTCAAAAAGATGTTGATGTAATCGTAAAGTTAAATAACTAAAACTTACGAACATAGTCAGGAGTATTTTGACACCATTCTTATTTTCCAAATATTAAATACCAATAATCAGTTTTAAAAATTGATTTTTTAACAAAAAAAAAAAAAAAAGGATACAAAGAGTCAAAATCATCTCTACGGACTTCGTTATAGATTAAAAGGAATTGGGGAATACTTGCCGGAATATGTACGGTAAATCTAGATGAGCCAAAAATTATAGAGATAGACGGTCTATATATTATTTAGAAAATATCATTTAGAATGCTGTTCATTTAACTAAACATATAAAATTGAATTAAGTTTTTATCATTACTCTCGCCATAATATCTTAAAAGGAGTGTAAGAAGTATTAATATTTTAAAATAACTACATTATTGGGAGTTGAATGGAACTGTGTCCAGATCTGATAACATTCTGACTCGGGCATTGTAAAACAAACCACCTTATCTCTCAATTAAGATCAGTCGTCTTTCAGAAGATCATAAATCATTTGATGCGCGGTCAGAAACTGATCCCAGACCGAACGGCCTTTGAAAGTCGATACACGTTATCGCATGCGTTGCGTTTTTCCGTTTCAAACTGAAAAAAAAAAAAATGATCATAAAACTAAACGTTCAAGTTCAGTAGACGTGACTTTAAATTAGGCGGTAGTTTTATTTATATTTTCAAAAATATCATCAATTACAATGCAGCCCATGGTGGGTCAAGGCCGTCTACCTACTGGCAATTTCGAAATATGAGATGTTTTTCTTATTACGGAGTAGGGTTGTCAGCCCTACGCCCAATGCTCTACAGTCATATTGGACGATGGGGGCCTGATGGCCGAGTGGCTAGTGCCCTGGTGCTCGGTACCACAGGTGTCGGGTTCGAGTCCCGGCGGTGCAATGGATGTTTGTAGTGGTTCGGAATCCACTTTAAGCCGTAGGTCCCGGTCTCATACGACCGTAGAGCGTCACGGAGCCCAATCGGACTTCTCTCATCCGCATCATTCCGAAACTGTATAGGGGCAACTGTATAGGGTCATATTAGAGCAGGACCTACGTTTTAAAGTAGATTCCGAACCACTCAACACATCCATGACACAGCCGGGATTCGAACCTTAAACCTGTGGCACCTAGTGTCAGTAAATTTTCAAAAACTCTACCAGGAAAATTAACACATTTATTATTTATAATAAATAAACAAAAAAAAAATAAAAAATAAAAATAAAAAAATAATAAAGATTCAAATGAAGTTATAATTGTTATAAAATTGCAAAAGACGCAATTGCAAATTACAATAAAATAAAATAAAAAGTTTTATAAATGCGGATAACAGGAAAAACATAAAAGGAAAGATTCGAATGAAATTCATTGCTTTTATAGAGTTCTGTGACACATGCAACACATTAAACATTCTTAAAATCCGAATCTCTTTTTAAATAGTTACTTTTCGTTGAATTACATTTTCTAAAGTGATATGTCTCTTTCATTGAAACTATCCTTACACGCTAAACAAGAGTCTGGTTAAAGTGTGTTTGAAAAGCTGTTCCCATTCAAAATTATCCTGCGAGCGATCTTGCATGGAATGATTTATTAAGAAATCGTATCGGTCTGTTGGTACACCGTGCCTGTACAACCATAAAAGAGTTTTAAAATAATTTATTGATGAAATGAGAGCATTAAGCATTTAAATACATACGTACAGAAAGACCATTTCAGAAACTTTGTTTGCTGTGATTCTATGTGGTTAATATTAGTCATACTACTGCATTTGTTTATAAATCATATGAAATATAACATATTCAGCCGCTTTTCTGACCTTTATATTTCAAATTAATTAATTATTTATTTGTTTTCAAAAATAAATAGTTTGAAATTCTCTTCAAAATAATTCATAAGCAGAATTGTTATAAATAATGGAATTTATTTAAATGTTATATAAATAAATTTATGCGCATGTATTTATGTTCACTAAATATTTTCAGCAATGTTAGTTTATAAACAAGGTCTTTAATATGTTACAACACCATTACTTAAATGAACCTAAATCAATTACTAAAATGAAAAGAAAATGGTTAAAATATGGCGCTCTCTTTCTCAAAATAAGATTTTAAATTAATTTAATCGCTTAAAATTAATTAATTTAATCTAATTATTTTAATTAAACTAATATAATTTAATTTAATTTATTCCCATAAAAAGTTGGTTAATCTGAACATAAATAAATTATTAAAATGAAAAGAAAATGGCTAAAATATGGCGCTCTCTTTCAAAAATATGAATTAACTAAAAATAAATTGGGGGTTGGGTGGGGTAATTTTGAGTAATGTGTTACATCGTGGGAACCCAGGTAGGGAGTCAGCTTAAAAATTCGGTTCCCAACTCCTTCATAAAATAATGTCTATTTTTTTTAAAATTCCAGGAATAAATATTAAAAGTAAATGTTAATTACGCAATTCTGTGATGAACTATCATTGCTGAGGTGCTTGTTCATGTATTGCCCCTTTCAAATATGACTCCAATTTGCCTTTTCATTAGTTTATTTTAACACAACGGTTCAATTTCCAAATCGGTAGTATGCCGATTCCAAATGAGGTCTTGCCTCAGCCAATTCCAATCTGATGCATTTCGCCATCGGATAGGGAAGATCCATTTTATGGTTTCCCTCTTGCAGGGATTATCAAGTAAGTACCCGTGGGTCGCGTTGCCACAACATCCTTCAATAATAAAAAAATTATAGTTTTAAAAAACTAAAAACACGCTTTTAGAGTTAATCAAACTAAAAGAAAAATAATTGTTAACATAAGAATAAAATGACTGACGAGAAAATGAATGTCACTGTTCTAAAAGCGTGGGGTGCTTTGTATGACATTTTTAAACTAGCTCTGCATTTCGGAATGAAACTAGTGAAAATTATAACGATTGATATCGAGCACCCCACGCAAGAACAGTGACATTCACTATCTCGTCAGTAATTTTATTCTTATGTTAACAATTATTTTTTACTTTTTAGGTTGATTAGCTCTAAAAGCGTGTTTTTTAAACTATAATATTTAAATGAGGTCCCGGTACGGAGGACTGGAACTATAGTTCTTACAATAATTTAATTGTGAGTAAAACAAAGGCTAAATGCGAATAAGTCGAGCCAGCCAGGATTCGAACAGGGAATCTCCTGATTCATAATCAAGTGCGTTATCTGTTGTGCCACTGTCCCGCGTAGATTTGAATGTCTTAGGTACTTTCATTCTACATGGGTTAAATTCCTCTTCATAAGTTAAAATAAAAATCACTAATCCTGACGATCCTAATCATGATGAGATAATAAACTTATCAAAATATTTCATTGTCGTCGGTCCTTGATAAGTCTACAACGTTTAAATGAAATCTGATCTCTAAAGTAGGGCAAAATCGAGCCCAAAGAGTCAGTTACAAACAAACAAACATACAGGTGAAACCAATAAAAGCGTATTAAAAACAGAAGCAAAGGCAGTTACTGCTTTAGCAAGATACCGAGTGAGTATTGAGAGATTTTTCTTAGCACTGGGACTTATGAAAAGCTATCTTGATGAGCAATGAGAGGGATCTTACAGAAGCCAAATTATTATTAAGAAAAACAAGATTTAATGTTTTACAAATAGAGCATCTTTTACGATTATTTTAAGATATTCTGTAATACTTCCGATTCTTTTTATTTCTATGGAATGTATGTAAATCTTAAGTAGTTCCTCGAAAGCAAATTTAGAGTACAAGAAAGCGTACTTTAAGTAGGTACAAATATTACAATTTTTAAAATATATTTAAAAAAATATTTTTTATCCAAAACTGTTTTTGCAGTAGTTCAATAGTCACAGAATTTATTTTACAACTTCTATTAAATCTATAAGTAAAAAATTTTAGTACATAAAATTACGGATAAAAATACGGAATTATAAATGGCTATCTTGGATAAATAATGAAAGATCTTATAGAAGACCAATCCATTATTAAGAAAATTAGATTTAATGTTTTAGAAATATGGGTAACCTTATGCTTAAAATGAACGATTTACTTTCGCTATTCTGTAATACTTTGATTTATGTTATTTTTATGGGATGTACGTAAATGTAAGAATTTCAATTATATCCTCGAAAGTAAATTTAGAGTACAAGTATATCTTTTAAGTGGGTGCAAATACTACAATTTTTAAGGTGGGAAAAAAATACTTTGCTATTCAAAACTGTTTTTATAGAAGCTCAATAGTCACAGAATTTTATTTTACAAGTTCTAATACAGGGGTCTCCAAACTACGGCCCGCCAGTGTCATCAATCTGGTCAGCGACAGCGAATAGTACTGGGTTTTATTTACTTGCTAGGTAAAGCTTAATGACAAGCATAATACGCAAAATTTAACTTACGCATAACAACTAACAAATAATTGAAATGAATCCCACTAACATTATAAACTAGTGAACATACCGCGGTTACCCTCGGCAGTTATGTTGGGGTAAAGAGTATCGCATGTATGTATATATCGATGTTTGTGATGTATGTATATATCCTGAATCGAACATACGATTTTTATCCAGAAAATCTCTCAGGAACTGAAAAAGCTAAATTAACGCGAATGAAACCGAGGGCTATCCATTTGTAAAAATACTAATGTGATTTATGTAATTGTGATTTTTCACTTACAGTAGTTCGTAGTTAGCAAGCGTATGCTCGCTGAGTGCGCGTACTCGGCGACTGGTCTAGAAATTATAGATAATGTCAGAAAAATTAAAAAGGTTTTGGCGCTTGGTACTTACTGAGTAAACAGTATGGCCCCAACGCTGGAAAGTTTGAGACCGCTGTTCTAATAAATCCATACGTAAAAATCATAGCACATAAATTTACGGAAGTGAGTCAGAGGTCAGGTGTGTAAGGACTCGGTATAAAAATCCGACTAAGCCAAGGAATTTTTTCGCCGACTCCGTGCTGTTCTTCTAGCTATTCAGCTGGACTTATCTCTGTCATATTACGTTAACGATCAGGTATACAATACCCTGAATTCGATTCGTAGAAACTTCAAAGACGCGTCACCGTTTTTATTGTTTCTGAAATATTACAAAAAATAATAAGTTGAGCACCGTCGGAATAGTGTACCAGCTACAAAATGAAGTCACCTAGACATCCATTAACTCATAGAATTGGTTTTTCAAATAATAAAAAATATATTTGTCCAATTTTTCATGACATTTTTGTCGTATTATATTAAAACTTGTCAAATAATGTACGCCACTCCATAAATGTTAACTATTTTATGCGGTATTAATGAATGTTTTAAATCTCACTTAACTGTTGTGACTAATCCTCAGTGTCCGACAGCGCGGGAGAGCTAGTCCCGTGAGTAGTCTACTAATGGATGGAGGGTAAGGGCAGCTTCTGTTGCGATGGAGCACCAATAGGTAGAAGTCTGACTTGGCTTCGAGTTGCTGAGGAAGAAGGGCAGTACCTTCCGGGAGGACTTTTAGGGGAGCTACCCAGTCTATGCGTATCGTATGGAAGAAAACCCGAAAAATCCTACCAGGTATTCTATTCCGATTAACGAGGTAAGATGGTGACCATCACAAACACCCCGAGCTCTCTTCATTTTTTGGCGGCTTCATGGCCAATTGTCTAGCGCTCTGGCCTTGGTACCACAGCCTGCAGGTTTGAATCCTGGCTGTGGCATGGATGTGTGTGAGTGGTTCGAAATCCACGTTAAACTTTTACGTCCCGGTCTAATTAGCCTAAAGTGTGAACAAAATGACCGTAGAGAGACAAACCAAACCAAACCTCGTTTTTTGAAACAGTGAAATTTCAACTGTTAATATTACCACATCGAAAGAATCATTAATAAATCACCTTTTAAATACTTTTTAAACTTTCTTCAAAGGAACATGCATTTTATCCTTCTCATTCTTCATCATCGCTCAAATCCAAACATAAACTTCTTTTCATCGCCTGGTTCGAAGAAATGTTATCAATTTTAAAGGTCCATGAAAAACAAGAATCACGTTTATAAATAGACAGAAAAAGTGACGGAAAAAGACCAATTGATTGATACAGTTCAATAGTTGATTCAGTCTTTTATTCAAAAAAAAAAAAAAAAAAGAAAGAAAGAAAGAAAGAATGAAGAACACTACAGTGAATAAATCGTTTTGTGGTGTAAATAATAAATAATTCTAACCTTTATAAAATATTCGTTATTTTACGATTCAATTAAATATAACAGCACAAACTTCATGTCATCACGAAATTTAAATATGCCTTGCAATCACACTATTTTCAAATGACTGGATCTTTACGAAGACATTATTTTTTGTTTTAGAAAGTTATTGTCTGCAATAACTGAAAATTACTAATTTTCATTTATACTCAACATATTCATCCATTTGAAATGAATTGAAGATTTAATTTTAAACATAAGCATTTTTTTTCTATGCGGTGTCTATGATTCTATTGGTCACCAGGCAGTATTATTATAACTTCGATACCTGACATCGCCGCTATTTGAGGGGGACGAATAAAAATCTCATAAAATGCATCTTTTGTATCCCTCTTCCTCAAATGCAATGGAAAAACGTCCCGGACTACAGATTTAAAGTGACCCTAGCCGGCGTAGACATGGGAACTTTCGGTTTGTTTCACTTGTTCGGTTAACTCCCTCTCAGTTTAGAAGCATAATCCTTCCGGAAGCCACTGTCATTCTCTCAACAGTCGTCGATGGGCTGTTTGTGATCTACATGAGGCCCAAACTTAACCCTAAAACTTACCTTTTCCAACTGGTAGGGGGATACTTATTCTAGGTAAGGGGTATATATATATATGTATATATATATACACTGAAGTGACAAAAGTCATGGGATACCTCTTAATATCGAGTCGGCCCTCCTTTCGCCCGGCGAAGTGCAGCAACTCGACGTGGCATAGACTCAACAAGTCGTTGGAAGTCTTCTGCAGGAATATTGAGCCATGCTGTCTCGATAGACGTCCATAATTGTGAAAGCGTTGATGGTGCAGGATTTTGGGCACGAACAGACCTCTCGATGATGTCCCATAAATGCTCGATGGGATTCATGTCGGGCGATCTAGGTGGCCAGATCATTCGTTGGAATTGTCCAGAATGTTCTTCAAACCAATCGCGAACAGTTGTGGCCCGGTGACATGGCGCATTGTCATCCATAAAAATCCCATTGTTGTTTGGGTACATGAAGTCCATGAATGGCTGCAAGTGATCTCCAAGTAGCTGAACATAAGCATTTCCAGTCAATGTTCGGTCCAGTCGCACCAGAGGACCAAGTCCATGCCATGAAAACAGCCCACACCATTACGGAGCCACCACCAGCTTGAACAGTGCCTTGCTGACAGTTTGGGTCCATGGCTTCGTGGCGTCTGCGCCACACTCGAACCCTACCATCAGCTCTTACCAACTGAAATCGTGACTCATCGGACCAGGCCACGGTTCCATTCATCATTCATCTAGGGACCAACCGATATGCTCACGTGCCCACGAGAGTCTCTGCAAGCGATGTCGTTCTGTCAGTAAAGGCACTCGAGTCGGTCTTCTGCTGGAATAGCCCAAGAAAGCCAAATTTCTCCGCACAGTTCTAACAGACAAGTCCCTTGTACGTCCCACATTGATTTCTGCGGTTATTTGACGCAGTGTTGCTTTTCTGTTAGAATTTACGACTCTTTGCAGATGTCGCCGGTCTCGGTCGTTATGCAGGCGGTCGACCACTGCGCTGTCCATGGTGGGATGTTATGCCTGAAATTTCATACTCTCGGCACACTCTGACACAGTGGATCTGGGAATGTTGAATTCCCTAACGATTTCCGAAATGGCATGCCCATGCGTCTAGCTCCAACTAACATTCCACGTTCAAAGTCTGTTAATTCCCGTCGTGCGGTCATCATCACGTCAAAACCTCTTCACATGAATAACTTGAACCGAAATGAAAGCTCTGCGAAAGCACTGCGCATTTATACCTGTTCTACGCGGTGCTACTGCCATCTGAAAATTTGCATATTGCTATCCCATGACTTTTTGTCACTTCAGTGTATATATATAATTCTTCTGTACATATGTTTGTCACTGAACTCCTAAATAGCTGAACAGAGTTTGACAAAAATTTTTTGCATGTGTTTGAGTGGGTCTCTGGATGGTTTAGATTCCCAAATGGCCCGGTAGGTGGCGCTACAATCGATATAATTCTTCTGCACGTGTGTTTGTCACTGAACCCTAAATGGCATGACCGATTTGGATGAAATTTTTTTGTGTGTGTTTCATAAAACATGACGAATGTTTTCATGCTAGCCCTTTTAGTTGTAAATCGTCACAAGATGGTGATGCAGTATGTCAACTTCTATACCATTCAACCCATCGCTATGAAAATTGGTTATCATATGTATTCGAGTATGGCGTTATCCATTTTATTGTTACTTGCCACCACAGGGTGCTGCAGCATTTCATAGTATACAGTTCAAACGATATCCATGAAAATTAGTATGCATATATATTGAAACATGGAGAATATATTTGAGATATGTAATTTTCTACAATTTTTTTTTTTTTTTTTTTTTTTTTTGGCAGGGCAACGTATGCCGGATTCTACTAGTATTATATAAGTTGGTTTCAAACCAAATTGTAAATACTTTTTAAATTCTGAAATGATCTTGAATGCTGAAAGAGATAATGAATTAAAATAAAATAACAAACAGTTTTTGTCTCCTGTTTTGAGAACAGACTTCTCGTGTTTATATGTTGCATCATGAATTATCAGAAGGAAAAAAAAAATTACTCAAACATAAACAACAGCAAAATTCGGTAGAATTTTATAAGCATGATATTCTTAGAAAATTTTTTTTTCTTATTTTTGGGGATAGTTTGATATACGGATATATATTTTAGATAATCATCATTAAAAAAATCTAAATTCTCAAAAACAGTTTATAAATTTAATGTTTGTTTTGGATGAAGAAATAGCGTGAGATTTTTTTTTTTTTTTATCGTAAAACTGTCTAGACAGAAAGTTTTTCTAAGGTTCACATTCACTAAAAAATATTTGCTTAAAATGTCATTAAATATTTATCTCACGGATCTTTTTGAATTATCCCAGTCATGAATTTATCAGCGATTTCGCGTTCTACTTATTGGTCCATTAATAAGAAGATAAGACACGCTAATTTAATCATGTAAATAAAATTAGAAACATTTACAACTATTTAAAATGTAATATTTTTAATATTTAGAAAGATTTCTAAATATTAAACTATCTCCATATAATCCGCAGCACCGTATAACCCGTAGGTGTAGTTTTCGGCCTGAAAACATGATGATACGGCCTTTGCATGATATACAGCGGTGTATAATCCGTGGGCCATCAGCATCTTTAATGTACTGTATATTAATAAAGTTTTGCTTTTATACTTATGGCGTGAAACCAAAAAACAATTTTTCAATTTTAAAAAATTGTTTTTAGACTTGATTTTTATGTTTGGTTTATCGCTCTACGGTTATTTTTTGCACACTTTAGGCTAATTAGACAGAGGCCTACAGTTTAGCGTAGATTAAGAAGATTTAGCATAGAATAATCCATGCCACAGCCATGATTCGAACCTGACGCTGTACCAAAGGCATCAGGACACATTGATTTTTATAAAAACTTCCAGAAAAAAAAATTGTCAAAAAAAAAAAAAAAAGATCCAACCACCAAATCTTTTTTTTTTTTTTTTTTCTTTTCTTATCCCAATTGGTAGACAACAAATCTAAACCAAGTCCAAGAACCCGTGTGGGGTCTCATGGAAGGAGGGAAAAAGGGGCAGCGTCTGTTGTGTGGAGAACCCGTAGGTAGAAGTCTGACTCGGCATTGTGTGGCTGAAGGAGGAGAACAGTGCCTTCCGGGATGGATTTTAGGGGTGACCACCCGCATTTGCATATCATATGGGAGAAAACCCGGAAACCTCCCACCAGCTAGTCCGACTTACGAGGCAAGATATTGAGTCTCTCGTTTTTTGAAATAAGTGTGTACAACAAAACCGCCAGTGGATGGAACTCCGCCCTCATGCTCACCAGCGGCTTGCGTTGCCACATAGCCTGAGTTGCCACAGAGTCACAGAGACAGGAAATTACGATACATAAATTACACTGTTGCATTAATTTTTTTTATTCACTTCTTAAACAATTCAAAAGTATGCGTAAAACTTTAAAAAAAAAAAAAAAAAAAGACAAAGAAAGATCCATGCTATAAATTACATTTGATTTCAAATATTTATACATCAGAATCGTTTAACCACTAAAAATGTTCTAGAATCGTTTCCAATTTATTACAATGCCAATAAATATTCTTATCAGGCCCCGAGATCTATTTTTCGTTCAGCGTTCTATTACGCGACTGGGCACGTGAAGGCGTGTGATTTATTCTTTTTACATAAAAATGCACATGAAATCTTCGGAAGAAACGTGATTGCCTGTAAAACCATCTCCGGCATTCCACTCGTAACTAAGGACGTGACTAAACTAACCAGCGAAAGGTTTTTGATTCGCGGTCAAACCGTTAGATACAGAGAAAGTTTGAGGAAGGTCAAACGGAAAACGAGAGAGAAATCTTGCGAAGATTTGATAGCGGTTTCCTCGTATTACAACTATATGAAGAAATTTTTTTTTACAGCAGAGATGCGACTCAAACATTCCTTTTCTCGCCGCTCGCCACACTATATGTCATTTTTTTTCAATTTTTTCTATTAGCTCACACTCTCCTATATATATCTTGTTCAAATTTTTCACTCGTTAATGAAATACTTTTTTGTTCCTCCACTCAAGTTCAAATACATTTTTTTAACATGTAGTGGATGACACTGGATGTTAATACAGTTTTTTTCTAATATTAATTCAGTAATTAAATTTAATTAATCAATTTTAGTTTTTTTTTAGATTTAAGTTGCATATGTCTACCAATGGATGGTGCCAGATAAACTTAAAAAATGAATGAAAATTATTTATAAAGGACTTTCTGCAATAGAGTGGAAAAAAAAGTAGGAAATGACTTAATTTTTTTTTTTTTTATATTACTTGTTATGTTAAAAAGTTATGACGAAAGGTAAACATCCGGTTTAATGGCAAAATTGGGCAAATGGGCTAATCGATTATTTATTAAGGGTATAGTTCAGGGGTGGCCAACTCGCGGCCGGTCTTGAGCATTTTTCCGGCCCGTGAGATTTATCACACTTTTACAATATATATTTATTTTATATTGACCGAAGTAGTGAAAACCAATGTACTAAAACAAGTAATATAAAAAAAAAAATAAAAAATAAGTCACTTCCTACTTTTTTTTTCACTATATTCCAGAAAGTCCTTTATAAATAATTACCACTCCACTTTTTTTTTTAAGTTTATCTGCCGCCATCTATTAGTAAATATATGCAAGTTAAACCTAAAAAAAAAAAACTAAAATTAATTAATTAAATTTAATGAATGAATTAATATTTGAAAAACTGTATTAACATCCAGTGTCACCCACGAAAGTTAAAAAAATGCATTTGAACTTCAGTGGATGACTTAAAATATTTTATTAACGATTAAAAATTTGAACAAGATATACATAGGGAGAGTGTGGAATTGAAAAATACATTATATGTGCATTCATATATTCAAAAAGTTGATTGCCAAAATTACGAGAAAAAATTAACTTTTATTTTAAAATAATATTCTTGCGAATATATGACAGATATTGCCTGATTTATTTATGAGTTTTGCAGTAATGAAGTAATTTATGAGTAAACAGAATAATTAAATTTAGTAAGAACTCATGATGCTCGCGTATCTTGGAACATCTAATATAACAGGTTCTATGTTTAACTTTAAGTAACCTCAGTGACTATCCCTAGATACGTACAGTTGATTGCTAATAGCAGAGCAAAACCAGACTCTCAGTGTTCAAGTTGTTAGCGCTTTTGGTTCAACTTAAATCTGCAAAATAGTTTTTTTGTCGAAAATGAAATTGACCAAATATAAACACGCTCAAACATAACGGACGCGGCACCAATTGCGATGTGCAAATACCAAACTGAGTTCGATATGCAAAGGTTAAAAGTGAAAGAGTGGAGAATCAAATATCGCACTAGTAAAATAACTATTTTTTAATGATTTCATTTCTTTTTATATTTATATATTTTTTATACTTCATAATAGGAGAAAAAATAATTTCTGGAGGGTTTTTGATTGCAATAAAAATAATTTTAATCGTAAATAATTAACATTTTAAATTTGATAAAAAAATTAGATGAAAAAATTCCAAATTGATTATTAAACTTTTATTTTATTAATTTTTTTCAATTCCTTCTATTAGCTCACACTCTCCCTATATATATATCTTGTTCAAATTTTGAATCGTTCTGCATAAAATATTTTTTACTCATCCACTCAAGTTCAAATACATTTTTTTCGAACTTGTAGTGGATGACACTGGATGTTAATACAGTTTATACAAATATTAATTCAGTAATTAAATTTAATTCGTTATTTTCCAGTTTTTAGATTTAGGGTGCATGTAGATACCAATAGATGGCGCCAGAAAAACTTAAAAAATGAATGAAAATTATTTATAAAGGACTTTTCTGCAATAGAGTGAAAAAAGTAGGAATTGACTTCAAAAAAAAATTTTTTATATTACTTGGTTTTTCTAAATTGATTTGTGCTACGTATGTCCCCTTACAATAGTCGACTAGTCCATTTCCGCCTTTTAAGCCAGATGTTTATCTCTTCACTAAACAGCTGATAGAATGACCCATTTGGTCCAATTCATCAGCAGTAACAAGGCGATAATTCTTTGATTAGTCAGACTGTTTCTTTTTTTTTTTATTTATTAGTTAATATTCATGACAGATTGATTAAGTTCCTTCACAGATATAAATACCGATACAAATGAGTTTGCACATTTTAGTGCACTATCTGGCAACGACTCGAGCTACTTGATTGAGAGCAATAAAAATCCGTAGCAAATAATAGCAATAAACTTGCACACCGGTAGTTAACGTCTTAATAGCAGCGCAATGGAGACTCTGGTAGGAAAGCGAGAAATAAATAATAAAAATGTAGACCGCGACTGAACCTGCATTTAAACTAACACTTTATTAACACAAGGTCTTATCTCAAGGTCTGGAATGAATTTAAAAAAGAAAAAAACACCATTAAATATATATATAGATTTAATATTTAAATCTTTTACTTTTCTTAAATATTTAATATTTAAATAATATAATATTTAATATTTATTTAACATTTAAATCTTTACTGAAATCTTACTTTTAATTTCATCTTTCTATGAAACAAGTAATATAAAAAAAAATTTTAAAGTCAATTCCTACTTTTTTTCACTCTATTGCAGAAAGTCCTTTATAAATAATTGTCATTCATTTTTTTAAGTTTATCTGGCGCCATCTATTGGTAGATACATGCAACTTAAATCTAAAAAAACTAAAATTGATTAATTAAATTTAATGAATAAATTAATATTTGAAAACTGTATTAAACATCCAGTGTCATCCACTACAAGTTCAAAAAAAAAAAAAAAAATGTATTTGAACTTGAGTGGATGAATAAAAAAGTATTCTATTAATGATTGAAAATTTGAACAAGATATTTATAGGGAGAGTGTGAGCTAATAGAAGGAATTGAAAAAAAAAAAAAAAAAAAAAGGAAGGGTTTTATTTTATAAAGAAAAACTAATATTGCATCGTATAGCTTTTAAAAAATTTTTTTTTTCTAATGCAGCTGGCAAATACTTAAACAGTTATCTTTTATGCCATAAGCTAGGCTGCACCGACGTTACTCACTTAGCACTATCCATGGGGTGCGTGTTGCTTGAAGATAAACTACGGACGCGGAATAACACTACCCCCCGCATTGCTCTCAATCATATTAGACCGGACCTACGGCTTAAAGTAGATTCCGAACTAATACAAACATCCATGACACTGGCGGGACTCGAATTCGAAATCTGTAATACCGAACGCCAGAGCGCTAGCCACTCCGCTATCAGGCCCTGATAGCTTTTTAAAGTAAAACTACCAATTTATGTGACAGATAGATAGCAAGATGATAAGTGATGTACACGTTATATTTGGAAGGTAAACTTCGATTTCTGTAACTGTAATTCACAAAATTCATGACATAATATCCTATAATATTTTTTATAATAGTACTTTTAACGCGTAAAAAAGGTTAATGTTCTATAATAATCTTTTCTTCATATAGATTAAGTTAAAGGTTAAAGTTCTTTAATAATCATTTCTTCATAATCAAATTGGATTTTGTAAGTTTATTCCAGAATAGTCGTAAAAAGAACGAATCTCATTTTATGCCTTTAGAATCACTGTTAAAACCACAAGTCATAAAGTCTAGGATACGCGTGTAAAAGGTAGTAAAATAGAAAAGTTATAAAAACAAAACAAAAAATAAAGGCAGAAAGATAAAGTAAAATCTTGTTTTGGGCCACTGACACAATAAACGTATGGTTAGTTTTTAACAGAGATTTTTTTTTTTATCTGTCAGAGAATTGTTTACTACGTAATTAATACCTTAAAAATTAAATAACAAAACACCTCAATATCAGCACTAATGTTTTATTATTCCAGATTTTTTTTTTTTTTTTATATTTAACATTGTAAAGCGCGGTTTCCCTTATTTATTTTATCAAAAATCAAAAAACCTCTGGCTTAAAAAATCAACGAGGGCAAATTTCGTTTCACCAATGAGGTGAAAAGTTGGCTGGGAAACATCATACTCTACGTAATGGCTCGCGTGACTTTTGAGCCAAATTTATCCATCAATGAGTTATTTTAATTTTAGTACAAAAGCATTATTTAGTAAAAGTTTAAACTTTCTACTTGAATTGCAAAGATTGAACTATTGAAGTACAAGTTAGTGTTGTAAGTAATGTTTAATTTTTTACTTAAATAATAAGGCTAATCCATTTGGCTAATTTGTTGTGAAAAATATATGTGAATAAATAGATTAGTTTTTTGCTGTCGCTCTAACCGCATCGGTTTTTACCCAAAATGTATCGCAGCAAATTGTTAATGGCTCTGAATTATAATATACTTGTGTGTTATGTTCCTGTGATTGTCTTAAATATCATTATGAGAAATAAATTTTAGTTAGTTGAACTTCAGTCTTCTTCTCACAAGAACTACGTCATCATGTAGTTCCGTTCCTGTTGAAATAATTGACATTTTTAATCTTCTCTCGATGTAAAAGAAATTTGAGCTAGCCGAGGAACTTTGGGTGCTATAATAATTTATAATTCTTTTGATTATTAGAATAATATCATTAATTCATAAATAAAATACAATTTGCGTAAAATGTCAGTTAAAATTTTTTTTTTTTATTTGAAAGTGATAATTTGTTCTATTTTAAAAAGAAATATAAGTGATAAATGGATATGAAATTACTCTACATATATTAATATTTTTCTAATTTTTCCAAGCTCACTGACTTAATGTCGATATGAAATTAAAAGAAAATTAAAAATATTAAATCAATTTTTCTTCAAATTAAATTTTTAACTCTTTTTTTTTTTTTTTTTTTTTTTTTAACTTACTTTAAAAATCGCATATAAGTCACACAGATTAAACATGAATAATAGTTTGAGTTCCCTAAAAATTGCAATTTAATAAAAACGACCTTTATTTTGATACTTAATAAGTAATATAAAAAAAAAAAATTTTTAAGTCAATTCCTCCTTTTTTTCACTCTATTGCAGAAAGTCCTTTAAAAATACCATGCACACTTTCCATCTCTCTCACTAATTCATTGACATGTTTCATTTTCCATTTTGCTCCCTCCTTCATTCAGACTACAACAAAGAATGAAAAAGACATTTTTTCCAGCGATCTACACACAAGCGATTTCCACTGACGGTATTTATTCCTAAATTTATATTCTGTTAAATATCTTATATAAGAGACATTTTTTCTCCCATATAAAACTAAAATTAATTAATTAAATTTAATGAATGAATTAATATTTGAAAAAAAACTGTATTAACATCTAGTGTCATCCACTACAAGTTCAAAAAAAATGTACTTGAACTCGAGTGGATGAATAAAAAGTATTTTATGAATGATTGAAAATTTGAGCAAGATATATATAGGGAGAATATGAGCTAATAGAAGGAATTGAATAATCCCCATTGAATAAAATAAATCACTTCATCATTTTTTAACCAAATTCGAAATATATTTTGCATAATAATACAGAATTACTTTTAAAAAAAAATCTGCATTTTAAATCCTGAGCGTAAAAATAAAAAATATTTTTAACCATTTGACATGTCAAAGATTTTTACAAAAAGATATTGTGAGACGGTAAAAAGAATCAAGATTATTTTTATCCATTTTAAGCAATAAAATTATCTTTTAACAAAAAAATTAACGTACGTTCATATCTGTTTAATCAGTTTTAATCGAATTAATACAATTACTTAATAGCTGACATAATTTTAAGTCTAATCCAAATATTTAAGGATTATTATTAATATGCCATTATTTATTATTAATTATGCCATTTTGCTAACCATATTTTTTATAACTGATAACAGCTTAGGCAATAGAGAGTTTTTTTACATAGCGTTTTTATCGTCCGATATTTTTCTTCCTAGCGCGCATGCTTATAGGAAACACTGCACCTATTGTGCATGCGCGCTAGGAAGAAAATATCGGACGATAAAAACGTTATGAAAAATCTCTATTCGCTCCATACCGATTTTTATTGCTTTTGCAAACATTAATTTGCATACAGAATTCATTTCATTTTTTTTTTTTTTTTAAGTGATAAAATAGAGATATACAGACCATTGTGTTTCAATGCTTTTTAGGCTATATCTATATCATCATTAGCCTATATCATTATATATCACCATTTTTAATTAAATATCATTACATGTATATTTTACTTAAAAATATAATTGGTAACTCTTTAAAAGTTTTTCTGATTTTGATGAAAAATAAAAACAGGAACACAATCCAGCATTTTTAATAAAAAAGTAAATATTTAAATATTTTAGAAAATATTTTATTTAATGTTTTTCTAATTTTTATCAGACTAGATGATTAACTAGTGCTCTGATGTTGGTGCCACAGGTTTCGAGTTCGAGTCCCGGCGGTGCCATGGATATTTGTAGTAGTTCGGAATCCACTTTAAACCGTAGGTCCCAGTCTAATATGACTGTAGAGCGTCGGGCGTAGAGTCTGCCCAGTAAAAGAAAACATCTCCTGTCTCAAAATCTGCCAGTAGGCAGACGGCATTGGCCCACCGTGGGGCTGTAGTGCCAAAGAAGAAGAAGATGATCAGAACTTTTAGACAATATTTCTAGCCTTTCACTAGTCTATGCATTTTCTAAGAGTTTAGAAATTTACATATTTACAAAAATAATTGCTTTTCGTAAGAAAAGGTATATTGATACTCTCCAATGTTTATTGAAACAAATTTGAATTTTTACATTCTTTAACAAAATTTTTAGTTTAATTTTTCCACATGTTTCAACAACTAAACTTCGAAACGCACACTAACCTATTTTATCACCCTCCATATTTGTGCCAAGAATTAAAACTATATGGCAACAAATTAATCATATCCGCCACGGCTGCACTGAAAATTCGTAAACAAATGGTTGCTAGGATACCAGGAACATTCGGGAAATTCATGGCAATTTATATTCATAAGACTAGGTTTATACACTGATTGTATAAAAGTAGATTGAATAGCACCGACTGAGATAGCGTTAAAACATTCTTCTTAAAATTATTATTTTTAAAAGATATAAAAAATGGTATTAATATCCAATAATTATTTGCAGAAGAATGTTTAATTTATAAATGTAAAAAAATGTTTTTTTGATACGTGAAATTTATCAGTGTATAGTTCAGTTTAGAATGATAAGAATAGAGTAAATTTTTTATCAATCTATTTACAAACGATAAATTTGCAAATTATGAATAAGAAAGAAAGATAAATGATTTATCGATTTATTCATTTTACTTCTTAAAGGAATAAGAACTTTTTAAAGAGAAGAATGTTTGATTAGAATTTAATAACAACAGCTATTTAGAAGGTCAAAAAAATACTTATACATCCCAAAATATTCCCCATATTCAAAATATACATTTTATTATTATTATTATTCAATTCCTTCTATTAGCTCGCACTCTCCCTATATATATATCTTGTTCAAATTTCCAATCGTTCATAAAATACTTTTTATTCATCCACTCAAGTTCAAATACATTTTTTTGAACTTGTAGTGGATGACACTAGATGTGAATACAGCTTTTCAAATATTAATTCAGTAATTAAATTTAATTCATTAATTTAAATTTTTTTTAGATTTAAGTTGCTTGTATCTACCAATAGATGACGCCCGATAAACTTAAAAAAATGAATGAAAATTATTTATAAAGGACTTTCTGCAATGTAGTGAAGAAAATTAGAATTGACTTAAATTTTTTTTTTTTATATATATTACTTGTTTTTAATTACAAATATAATTTATTTCATTATTCTACATGTCTGTTCATAGTTATGTTTTTTTATGAATTGAAATGCATCTAATTTTTCGAAAACAAATAGATTTTTCTCGTTCCTTTTTGAAGAAAATGTAATTCTAAGAAGCTGTCATTGTGTTTTAATAATTTCAATCTTCATTGAATAAATCTTCGGTATTCTCAGCCAGGATTGGTTATTATCATATATTAAGATATCATTATTATCTTCACGTAAATATAAACATGCAGTATCTCACAAAAAGTTTGCGCATAAACGTGGCATGTATACAAATTATTAAATATAAAAGTTATTACATAAAAATTTTGAAATTTATTGCTTTGAAACAATTTAGCTTGAACATTAATTTCATATTATTTATAGTTTGCTTTAATTATTTATAAGTTTATTTTAAATACAATGCATGATGAAAAAAATGGACGACCTCTTTTTAAATTTGTTTATCTTTTGATTTTTTTTTCCAAGTCATTATGCAATCAACTAGCTCCAAAATTTATTACATTCGCTCTCGTTAGCAAATATTGCACAGTAAAAAAATTGTTTATGTTTCTGGCAGAAGAAATTCTAAGTTTTTGGAAGAATTCCTTCCTTGCCATTAGAAATTCTGGCTGAACTAATTTTCTTGAATTGCTTTTGAATTGAGACATATTCCATAACTTTCTAAAGATTTTGTTCTAAGGTCGAAAACCTTGAATTTGAGATATTTTTCGTATTGTGGTTCTGTAGCAATTCGTTCCCAGGGAGATGAATGCATATTCTTTAACAAGTACATAATAACAAAACCCGTCACTCAAATCTGACAGCAGATATTCAGTGTGATAAATAATGACATCTCATGAAATTAGCGAATGTCTGTTCGATCTTCACATGTCTAAACAACTACAGATGGAATATGGATTACACCATGAGTTGTTCCATCGTGATGGGTGATAGACCATGGGCTGAGGAAGTCATGACTCTAATAAGAAGTGAGGAAGCTGACCCCCTCCCCCTTCTTTTGAATGACTTTCTTAAAGGGAGGTTTTTGGTGAAGAAGAGAGACGGTTCTGTAACAAGTCGACAAGAAGTGTTGTTTTCTTTTTTCGCTGAAGTGACTGAACAGGCCGAAGATTCTACCTGTTTCCAAAGTGAGCCCCTTGTGGTTTCGTGTATCACACTATGTGATAATTAAGGTCTACCGCAGACCAGGTGTTTAGATGCGTTGTACACTCGAGAATTCTGAAATTCTCCGTTCTTGAAGTGAACCGCACATGCAAATCAAATTTAATTCTTTTTTTTCATTTTTTTTTTATAAATAATAATTTGTAATAACTAAGAATTCTGTATATATATATATATAGTGCTTGTAAATAAAAGTTAAAGTGTCCCTCTTCTTGAAGCCGTTATGGGTCTAGTATAGGCCGAAATGTTGCAATTCGTTTCATTCGTCGATTTTGATTTATTGTGGTTTTTTTTTTTTTTTTTTAACTACGCGTTTTATATAGTTACAACGTAGAAAAAACATTTGAATACTTGACTCGATAATTAATTTTTAAAAATAGTTCAACCATTTATCTAAACAGATATCAATAATATGCGAATTTCGAAAGATATATGCTTGCCTGATCTAATCAGGAAGTCACTTATAATGTAAACATTAGAAAAAACATTTTAATAATCTAAACAGGCTACAGTTATGGTTATCTACAGTTATAGTTGAAAAAATATTTCTTAATTATGATCGAAAAGCAATGCCAAACAGAAATAGTATCTAAATCTTTTACTTAAAACTTTTGAGAGATTTAGATAAAATTATTCCTTTTAATTTTTTTTTTCAAAATTAAAAAAAATATACTACACTTAATAATTGAATAGAATAATTTGATGTTCTTTTCATATGAAAACTACTGAAATTTTTAATTATTTCTACTTTTTAATAAAGAAAAATCATTTTTTAAAAAATTATAATCAGAAATTTTGAATTTTTATTTATATTTAATTATTACCCATAAAATATATGAATATTGTTTTCGGGAGTGGGGGTTTTCTTGACCACTTTTGAAATTTCTTATTGGTTTATTATTAATTTTTTAATTTCTTTCTCCAGCAACATAATATTTATTTAAATTTCTTGCATGAGATAATAATTACAAAATTAAATATTATAAAATTGTTCTAAAATATCTTCAAAATAAATACAATGTTATTTCAAAATGAAAAACAAATTTTTTAAGAAAAGAAAAACATTTGGAATTTAATTCTTTAAGAATGCTGTTATGCGTTTTGTTCTTACATTAAATTCTAACATTTATATGTCGCCTATATTTTTATTATTATTATTTTGAAATTTTTTATTATTTTATTCAATATTATTTATTTTTTTAATTATTATTTACCATTACCATTCAATGATTCTTATATAATGATAGGCTATTGTATATTTGATTTTTTTTTCTTCTTCAAGGTTTGTCTTCAACTTGTTAAAAAAATTATGTTTAAAAAGCTAAACGATAGTTGAAAATTCCCAAAAACATGATAACTGAAAGGTTCACACGCGATAGCTTCTAAATGCAATTTAAAAATTGCGAAAACAGCATACAATTCTGATTCACCAATTACGTTCTTTTTTTTTTTTTTTTTTCTTCTGATTTCATGCGATAGCTATCTATAATTAAAGAGGAGTTTCAGCAACATGTTCGCTTACTATGAATAAAGACGTTCCAACTTCTTTAGAAATCTGATACGGGAAGACGTGCAACCGGATTATTTGCAGCTGAATGATCTTGTTGAAGGCCAAACTGATAGAGTAAGAGGCCTCTGTGAAAGAGTATCGTAAGAGATAAATACAAATTGTAAATGAAAGAACAAAAATTACAACGTAAATTTTAAAGATAGGTCAGGTTTTTTTTTCTTTAAGTATTTGTTTTTATTCGATTTATGCAACGAAACGACATAATGATATGATGTAAGAATGATTTAATACGAATTAATGATTTGAATCAAGTATCCATGACCTTATATCTAAACAGATGGGGCCTGAATGGCTAGCGCTCTGGCGCTCGGTACCACATGAGGGTTCGAGTCCCGGCGGTGCCATGGATGTTTGCAGTGGTTCGAAATCCACTTTAAACCGTAGGTCCCGGTCCTAAAGGATCGTAGAGCGTTGCGGGGGCGTTGTTACTCCGCGTCCGAGGCTTCTTCAAGTTACATGCGCCCCAGCGTAATGCAAAGTGAGTAACGTCTGTGCAGCGCTTGACTTAAGGCATCCAAGACCAAGCTGTCTAAGTGTTTGTCAGTTGCATTAGAACAAAAAAAAAAAAATATCTAAACAGATTCGACAGAAAAAGTAATAGAAATTTTTTGCTCATTAATTATAATAATCTGTTGAATTGCTATTATTAGAATCATATATTTAACCACTTCGACTCCCCTTGACACATAATTGTGTGAGTTTTCAATTTTTTTTAAATTAAAAAAAAAAATTTAATTTGAAAAAAATCTGTTGAGGTTTCCTGCTGTCTGTTGTTCTGTCAAATCCTTCAACAATGAACTTAATGTTTGTTGACATGTGTAATATTTTTATTTTATTCTACTTATTAATATAGTTTTTTAAATGATGTAATGTTAACTCATTACCCTTAAAAATTAGAACTAAGAAAGGTCAAAATGTCGTGATAAAACTACGTAAAGTAAACCCTCTAGATTTCTAAAAATCTTTAGAAGAGAGAGAAAAAGAAAAAAAAAAAAAAAAAAAAAGCTGTTATATCCTGGAAGTGGGAATTTTTTTCATTAAATGAACGCATTTAATTGTCTTTTATATCTGATTAGATTAATTATAATATATAGATTGAATAAAAAGCAACTAAACAAACGTTAAGTCTTTTTCTTCCTAAACCAAAATTTAATTTCTGCATGCAAAAAAATCAAACGCGGAAATTTCATTTGAGGTTGCCATTAATATATTTGCGATATCAAATAGCGAAATAAATATCATCCTGTCCCAGTTACACAATTTAAATTTTTAAAAATTCAGTCAGAAAAACAAAACATACAAATTTTAAAAGATTGGCAACTGAAAAAAAAGTAAATAAAAAAATTCAAACTGGTTCGTAATGCTAGAACACTTTTAATCAATGGCTATTTTCATAGTTTGATATTGCTTGTTATATTTATAAAAATAGAATAAAAAGCATAAAAGTAAAGAAATATATTTTTTCAAAGAAGAAATCACATGAAATATATTAATTAATAAAAAACAATTTGCATTACATATTTTCTTCTCACATATCATAACTTTTTATTTATCATTATATTATTCTTATTTATATCCTTCTTACTTATTATTATTTATTATAAAAAAATACTTTTATTATAAAAAAAAAAAATTAAGAAAAATATTCAAGTTTTAAAAACAATATTTCCTACAGAAAAATTAAATGCTAATATTAAATTAAATGAATTTTAATTAAATATTACTATGTTTAAATACTTTTATTAATTGAGTGCAAGTAATGGCAAAGTCGCAGAATAGGATCAGCTGGGATTTTGGCGTCAGAAGTTCTTTCGCCAAAGTGCGCCTAGGAAAAGATTGCGATTGTAAGTGAAGTGAATTGCAAACAGTACAAGAAATGCGGGTTACCACATTTGGCGACTTATCACTCAGTTTGTGCCACAAAAAGTCGCCAAATCTCAACGGCCCCTATTTTGCGATTTGGCCTAAGTAATAAGTCAGTTATACAACCGTCCTGTCCTAGGACATCCGGTATAGGCCTAAGTAATAAAATATTTTTGGAGCTTTTAACTTCTCGATATTACAATTTTTAATTTAAAAAATCTTTTTTCCATACATCAGGAAATAAACTTAGCAAAAAATATACAAATTACTAGTACATTTAATCTTATAAACAGAACTATTTTAATCATTTATGAATATCAATTTATTATTAATTATAACTTACCACTAATTTCATTAACGGAATTTGAATATATGATAGTGAGTTTTTGCATAACGTTTTTTTAGCGTCCGGTATTTTTTTCTCCCTAGCGCGCATGCTCATAGGAAACATTATTACAGATACGCATGCGCAATTTCCTATGAGCATGCGCGCTAGGAAGAAAAAAATAACGGACGATAAAAAACGTTATGCAAAAACTCTCTAATGTTAAGGGACGGCGGTTTATTTAACTTTTATAAACATAACTGTACCAATAAGAGAATATTGTAAGAAAACTGGAACAATAATTTGTTTATATTCTGAATGTCAGACAATTCAAAATGAAATATAGAGCACGTGAATTCGCATCAGAAAATCGTTTGGAAAAATCACGTGGCAAATAAATGTTAATTAAAAAATAATTTTTTTAAAGAAAATATATTGCGATTCGTGAGAAATTTAATCTGTTTTAAATAATTTGTACACTTACTTATTTTCTTCCCACGCCTTTTTTATGTGTATATGTGTGTGTGGCTGTCACCAGGACTTCAAGCTCGCACATAAGAAGAGGAAACAGCAAAAAGTTGTCTTTTTAAATTAAGAGTAAAGCCAGAAACTAATTAAAAGATTTTTGTTCTTCCTTTCTTCATAGATTGGATGGAAAAAAAGCCATGGCTGATTTTTATTGAGGTAAAATTGGATAGATATTTAAAAAAATTCAATGAAATATTTTCTAATTTCAGTGACATGAACTCACAGGACATTATTAAAAAAAATCGATGAAATTCAGCAGAAACACTGGATATTATAAGTAGATTTGCATGATACTTAAATTAACTTCTTTTCTTATCAAGAGTGGAGACAAAAACCCTGCATTAAATGGTTTCTATTTAAGAATTTAATCTTTATAGGGGAACGCATCTTTAATATAGAATTGACATTTGAAATTGAATTGAATTGAATTATTGAAGAAATTAAATAAGGTATGAACAAGCTGTGAACAGCAGTTGTTTTTCTAGTAACCTGCGCCTCATGAAAAATTAATTTTATTTAAAAAGTCAAGCTAAAATCAAGATAGTTTTTAGCCATTAGACGTTTTTCAAATTAGTTTCAGGAATACAATACGTAATTTACGAGAGCGGCAAAAACATGTTCCATTTTAAAATTATGCTTAACAAAGCAACTATGATTCATACTAGATAATGAGTTAAAATGTGCATTATGAGGCTCAACACAAAATACGTGAACAAACACTTTCAGGAACGAATATTAAAAAGTCAAAGAATAGAAACTATTAAACTTTGGCACTTGGCTATTCCAAAATTCGAACTCATTATGAAAGCTTTATTTACTTTTTATTATAATACATCAGTTATATATTAGCTTCTTTATATATAAGAAACGAAAAAAAATATGTAATTTTCACTTTATTTATTATTATTATTTTGTGCGATTGTGGACACGTTACAATGAGTAGTGTGCGGTTCGCGGATTTCAGAAGGCTCAATTACTGAATTACATCTGGCTGAATTACATCTTTACTGACTAACCGGAAGAAATATTACTTCTTTGATAAAAAAAAAAAATGATCAGTACAAATCTTGGAGTCCATCATATTTTCTGTGCTTCTTGTGCAACATTATTTAATGGATTGCTTAATCGAAAATTGCGACACATGCTATTTGTAATTCCAACGGCATGGAAGAAACCAAAAGACCATTCCGAAAATTATTGGATAACAAGCAAGACCGAGAAGACTATTAAATATCATAACTTCCTTACAGCTATCAGGTTTGTTCTTAAATGTGATGAGCTTCTAATTCCAGCGCCACCTGAAAACCGGAGTTAACATTCTGAAAACTCTGAAGGTGAAGGTGATGAAGATTTACAATTAAGTCCAGTAAAAGAAGACATTCAAGACTCAGATTTTGGTGGAACGTCTACAGAACCTCATAGAAACAATCCTTCTGAACTCAATAATGATCTAATCTTGTCAAAGTATCAGGCAGAATTGTTGGGGTCTAGATGAAATGGTTGGACTAGATCTTAAAGAGCCAAAGTACCTCTAGAGGAGCATCCAATCCAAACTGTTTTGGCCATCGTCAACTAAGCAACCCAGAACCCTGTATACTTCAATGATTTATTTTATTGGCGAAAAGAGAACTCAACCAACTCGTTTTGCGATAATTTTTAAGTGAGCAATAGTAGTAGGTCGATTAGAGGCCCTTTTGGGAGTACTTTTGCTCTCTAAGATCTACTGGAATCTCCTTGTGAAGGGAACTGCAATTTGTTCTTATCGTCGACGGCAACAAGATTTTCAACGCTTGTTCTCCGTAGATTTGGTTTGATTTGTTGCTCTACGGTCATTTTGTGCACACGAGGGCTAAACAGACAGGGAACTACAATTTTAAGTGGATTCCGAACCACTAACCACTAACATCCATGCCACCACCAGGATTCGAAACCTGTGGTACCAAATCCCAGAGCGCTAGCCAATTGACCATCAGGCCGTTGTTCTCCGTAGAAGGCAATTTAGTGTATTGTACTAATGTTCATTCATAGTGAGTTATCAGACCTAAGGATTGTGGTTGTTTATAGATTCCTCTAAACGCAGTTTAAACATCGTGAGAAACCTTCGATTATTCTTGTCTATGCAACCTGCATGAAAAGGACGTATGGCAACATGATTTTGTGATGGAAGATCTTACCAACAGCATCCTTGGAATATATGCGATTATTTGAAAGTTATAGCACTTTTGTAATGCCTCCAACAAGGATATACTAAATTTTGTTGTTTGCTATGTGAATGGGATAGCAGAGATTGCATGAATCATTTTGTCAAGAAGCAATGGTCTAAAAGAAATCTGATACCTGGATAAATAACGTCTCAACCACTTATAAATCCTAAACACCTATATATATATTTCCCTCTCTTGCACAACAAACTCGGAATAATTAAAAATTTTGTTAAGGCTATGTATAAAAGATGGTCCAACTTTTCTGTACTTGAACATTTTCCTTAGGATCAGTGATTTGGTTTGGTTTGTCGCTCTACGATTATTTTTGCACACTTTGGGCTAATTATACCGGAACCTACAGTTTAAGTGAATTCGAAACACTCACAAACATCCATGCCACCGACAGGGAGACAAATCTGAAGTCTGTGGTACCAACGGCCAGAGCGCTAGCCAATTGGCCATCAGGCGGCTTAGGATAAGTGAGACTGAATGTATATCTGTAGGCTCATGACTTTGAGGAAAGTTTAAATGGGGTTAAAAAAGCAGCATGGAAGTCCATTAAAAAGCCATAACTGAATTTCTTGGCAATAGAAAAGATGAGAGCTACTATATAGAGAACTAGTTTCAGAATTCCCTCAAAATTATAAAGGTCTGGGATGCATCATGTTCCAAAAAAATTAAACTGAATTCCAACTTTTTGAAAATTAAACGAACAAGGTGAAAGATTCCATCAAGATAATTCAACAATGGAAAAACGTTATCAGGGAAAAAGAAATCCAAATATGTTTGCAGACTATTGCTGGACACTAAATAAGGATGTTCTTCAAGCAAAATACAATAGAAAATTTGTTTAAAAAAAAAACATTTTTATTTATATTAATATATGTAATTAAATTAAATAAAACTAATCACTTTACAGCTGTATGAACTTTTTAATAGAGTTTTTGCATACCGTATTTTTATCGTCCGATATTTTTTTTCCCTAGCGCGCATGCTCATAGGAAATTGTACATGCGTATCTGTAATAATGTTTCCTATGAGCATGCGAGCTAGGGATTGAAAAAAAAAATATCGGACGATAAAAATACGGCAGCAAAACTTAAGGCATCAAAGACAATGGTTGTGTGTGTGTACAACTTATACACACACACAAAACCATACCCATTGAAGAGGAAGGGGGAAAAAAAAGCTATCCAAATTTAAAATCAAAGCAACATATTCCATAGCAATCAGCCATTCTTAATTAATTTAACATACAAAAAGTTAAATTTTGTGCATCAATATTATTAATTCTATAAATTTACACTCTACTGAAGATTGACGTCGATTTCCTGGTACCTAAACACGATGATTTACATTAAAAAACAAAATTGGACGCACACTCTCACTAATGCGTGCTTCCGCAGAAAAATAAAAAAAATTACCGTGAGATTGTCTATTTGCACATCATTTAGAAAATCAGCTCTCGTCATAAAACGAAGTATTAAAAAAGCTTTTCAGATTCGAATATAACGAATGTAAACATGTACTCAGCTGCAATGTGTGCAGTTATTTTATTAACGCATTAAAAGGTTATTCGATTAATTATAATAATGACTAAACTTCGTGCAAAAACAGAAAATAGATGACGTGTTAATTTCACCCATCCAAAACATAAGTTTTATAGATCATAAATAAGTATTTAAATAAAAACGATAAAAATGCCATAAAAGTTTCTGTAATGAATAAATGATGAAATGCAACACAAGTAAATGAAACCACTGATAAAATTTAAAAAAGACAAGAATTTACTGTATAATCACTATAATCCAAACAATGACTATTTATGTGTTTCTCCAATACTAAATATTACAACCATAAAATAATAAGAAAAGGAAAAACACGCTGGAAGTAGTTGTAATATCAACCTGTACGTTTACATGTCTTTAAAAGAAACTATTATTTTTTCAAAACGATTCTAACATGTTTCGATTATTTTTTTTACTCTTGAGTTACTGTTTCAGGTAGATTTACTTCAAAGCAACGTTATGACAGTTACCTCGAAAACTTATTTCTATTATTAACAAATAAGTAGTCAAACAACGCCATCGTAAAATTCACCTAAAATGATTGAATGAGAAATAAAAAATGATTGAATCAAAAAAGATATTAAAAAATAATTAATTATATTTATCCTACTGATTCAAGACAAAATTCGTACTAATAAAAAAACTAAAAAAAAAAAAAATGAAAATTTATTTTAAGGTAAGAAAATGCTGCATAAACATGAAATAATGATTAACTAAAGTAAAATAAATAATTAACCAAATAAAATAAATATTAACCACAATAAATTGTTAATATAATAATAAGTTAATAATTATCAACCATAATAATAATATTAACCATAGTAAATAATTAATAAATTAACCGAAAGAAATTTTAAAAAAAAGATTTTTGAGCTTTGAAGGTTTATAATTAAAAAGTTAATATTTGATTAATATTTAATCAGATATTAACTTTAATTATGAGCCTTCAAAGCTCAAAAAAATATTTTCTTTTAAATTTATTTTTAATAAATTAAATATAGTCTTGCTTACAAGAAATAGCGTCGTTTGCTTACAAAGAACATTTATAATTATGCATGAACCACTTTACCAAAGATATTTAAAGAAGTAATTGATAAAAACAAAGGTAAAATTCAAAACTAAATTAATTAAACAACCTAAATTACAAGAATGATGCAATATACAACGACTTTTATTAAATTATTAATCAGAAGAAAAAAAAAACATTTATTTCAATATTGAGAAATCAAATTAAGACCTCGAAACTAACCACAATGAAAAAAACCCATTAAAAAAAGACTATAAATTCTAATTACAGAAAATAAATGTCCTTGATTCAAAATCAAACTATCTTTATATTAAAAAATGATAATTACAAGAAAAGAAAACAAATTACAAATATTTTTTTTTTGCAGATTAATTAATAACAAGAACACGGTATAAATTCAGAATAAAATAAGAATAGTAAGCTAAAAAATTAGAATATATTAAGAATTATTCTAGCAAAAAAATGGCGTTCAATGCCCGATGCAAAAGCTTTCGTAATGACCAATCCAGATCAACAAACCTTAATGTATACACCGCTACGAGGAACCGGTAAAGCTTTCATTGGAAAATAAATAAAAATTACAATCTTAGTACAGAAGCATTATCATTTCGGAGCTCGCACCCTTTCATAAAATAAGCGGAAGTCCAGACAGCAGGGTGATCCCATTGTTCCATTTTATCTTCGAAGATTTGAACTTTGATTCAGTTGGTTGGTTGACCTGAACACTATTTTGTTGTAGATTAACGAAAGCTAACGTTATCTCAACCGGGTGATATTATTCAACCACCAACTCTAACAGTTTATTTGGAATTCATATTCATAATTTATGATAATAAACATCTACCATTAAAACTTCCATTTTTTTTCAAGGCACGATGAAAATAATATTCTGAACTTCAAAGAAAATGGAGAATTACTTGTTCTTCCACTTGAGTTAATAACATAGGAGGCGGGAAAATTTTGATTGTTAAATTTTGTAAATTCTTTAACCCACTTTAACGGCATTCTTTTAAGATTATTTTATTTATATTTAGGTCCGGTATTTGTGACGCAATTTTTGACTTCAACCGGACAATTAATCGATTATTATTCAAAAGGTCTTTTTCATCGAAATTATCAAAAGCTAAGCTGTTTCGTAAATAATTCGTTTTTTAGTTACAATTTTAATAAGTTTAATAGAGAATTCGCAAATTATCTTTTTAAAAAAAAACCCTTTTTGATGAAATAAGACAAAATTAAATATGATAGCATGAACAAAATGTTAATCTTGAGAAATTAAATAAATAAAAAAAAATTAATAAATATATATGGACGAAATAATTATCAATGTAGTATTCTAAACAGCATTTGGATAAATTGAGATTAAGCAGCATCTGTGAGCATATATCTCAAAGTGCCAAGTCAAGTCAAGACAGATTTAAAAAGTCTATGCAACATGCTTTAAAATTAGAAAATTACATTGAATAAACTTTTTTTTTTCCATTAAAGTGAAAAGTATAATTAATAAGTTAAATAAAAATATTCCATTTTGTTTAAAAACTCTTTCTTTTAAATTGAGTCGTTAGTAACTGAGAAATGATATTCATTAAGTTCCAGAAATAGTAGGTTTCTTCTTTGACTTCGAAATGAATAAAAGATTTTAGGAAGTAACTGAAGGAAGGAGAAAGGAAGCCCCCCCCCCTTATTTCTTCAAAAGAAGAGTAAGAATAAAACGCTCGTAAAAAACGGCTTTTTTTTTTTTTTTTTTTTTTATCCTTTACTTTTTATTTGTCCCTTCCTTCTAAGGAGAGGTGGGGAAAGTTATACACGGCATATGCTACTTCCTTTTAGACTGCTACAACGTAATTTTTACAATACGACTAAAGTCAAAAAGAATTTTAATATGAATTTTTTAATACCAATGAATAAAATATTGTTAATTTATGATGTAATTTGGATAAAAATTGCATCTACTTTTCACTTATTTACAATAAAAATCAAAATTATGAATAAAATTTAATTCACCATTTGTTTAAAAATCTATAAAACTTATTAATACTCTCATAATGCTAAAAAATAATATTGATTAAAAAGCATGTAGTTAAATCCAATCAATTTATATTAATGTTTGCTAACACAAATTAATAACATAATAGTTATTCATATTAAATTAATTTTTAAATTAAAAAATTTAATAACTTCTAACAAACTGATGACTATTTTTAAAAAAAATTGTTGTTCAAATAAAAATATGATACTTCAGCTTCAAAACATTATTTATGGCAATTAATAAAATCATAATTGAGATTTATGTTTATTTTTAGTGCAAAAAAAGAACATGGCAAAATTATTTTTAAACAATATTATTTTTTATCTCTAAAACAAACATACAAGTTTTACCTTTAATATGGTTGTTAGTAGTACAAAATATTTTTAAAAGAACCAACTATTACTTTATAACTAACATAATAATTGTCCTTATATTGTGTATAAAGATTTTTTAATATAATACTAAACAAGGATTTAATCACAACAACAATAATGCTTTAAAAATTAAAAATTTATTAAAATGTAGTTCTAGAATTTTACATCCAATAGATTTATAAAAAATTACATGTATAAAAAATCTTGAAAGCTTAAAAATATTTTAATAAGATTTATTAAATTATATTTATTTGATTATGATGTTAATCTTATATATACTTGAATTTTGATGGAAAAGTTTGAATGCAATAGATCTATTATAAATAATTATAAACAGGTTACTATAATTTATTAATTAGTTATACAGAGAATTGATAAAAAATATAATTAAAACAACTAATAAATGTGGTATAATAAATTCAATATAATTTTCAATACATAAAATACTAATTTATAAAATTTTAAAAAAAATATCATAAAGCATTCATTTTAATGTTAAATAATTATCTTAAAAATCTTTTACAAAACATATTAATAAAAAAAAAAAAAAATCACAAAATTAATATGAAATTAATTTTAAAAAATTCATTATTACTTTTTAAAGGCAAACTCTTTGAAAATTGTGTGTTTCTTTTTAAAATATTTACATCATTCATAAAATTTAAGCAAATAATACAAAAAAATAAATAAATTCAAAGAAAAGAAAATTTGTGGTAAAAAATAATATTGTTTCAACATTAAAACTCTCAGCTAAATATTTATCATATATGATGAAATTAAAAATAGTTCAATCTATTTAATTTATAGCAGATAGAAAAAAATTGAAATTGTGTACATAGTTCAGATTAACTGGCAGCATTAAAAAAAAAAAAAAAATCACATTTCAGTGAAAATAAATTTTTTATTAATATTTAGTATTTCATTACATATTAAACTAATAATAACATATTTTATAATCAAATGTATTTAAATGTCATTTACAAAAAGAATTTTTTTCAGATTAACTTTATATATTAGATGCAATATTAAGAAGAAATTCAAAAGAAACTTAATATCATCTTCAATGAAAAAAAAGATTTTTAAAATAAATATCATACCTTGCTGTTGAAGCTTTGAGCTATTGTCCATACGAACAAAAATCAAAGGTACAATGCCACTCAACCCAACAACACAGGATGCAAGTATGGACAAAATCCAAGTCTGATAAGACTTATTAGTAACTCCATTTAACAACAAATCCCTATACCAGTTGGATGGTGAGGTACTGTTAGGAAAGAGATCCATGCCAACTGTGTTATCGTCCGCTTTTACAATGTGCAGGCCGCCTACACACAAACAGCAACACAATAACACTTTCAAGTACATAATTCTGCAGAGATCAGGTAATCTTTGAGAAACAGAATTATTACTGGAATACGAGCATTTAGCCCATTTTATGGGATGGAAACGATTAGAATGCTGCCGCCAAAGAATTCCGATACTAAGTGTTTTTGCTCCTCATCGCGTTGGTTGAGTGATGCGGCTGCGATTTTGTTTATTTTCATCTGCGATTTCTATTGCTTCAAATTAACGTTTGCAAACTGTGGCGCCATCTAGTTTAAGAAATTCACATAAATCTCGAAAATCTTATTTAGTAAACGAACATAGTATAAATTTATATTCGTATTACATTTAAAAATTTGCACAATTTCGTACTCATCTCTTTTTTAAAATATAATATACATCAAAGATCATGATGGAAATTTAAAATTAGTTTAAAAAAAAAAAAAAAAACTTTTGTTGAAAGTTTATTATAATAATAGAAAATATATTTATTTTCACTGCTGAATCTTGAGTGTGTTTAACAAATTTATTTTCAATTTCTTATCTTTTATTCTGTTTTTGAAAAATTTTCTTAAAAGGACAAACAAGAAAAAACACATGAAAATTTATGTACAACAGTTATTATTATGATTGTGCGAAATGAGTATGGTTAAAATGGTTGCGCTTCTGAAAAATCCCTTTTCATTCTTATTTTGACTTTTCTAGAGCTTTTATTCTCTGTAGTTTTTGTCCGATATATATCGGACAGAAACTTATTATCGAGTCTTATTGATGAGTCTTTATTGTTTCTGAAAGCAGTGACTGCAACACACACCGCCAGTTCGAACTTTAGTAACCTTAAATTAATCTTGCATTTTTGGTTTTTCACCTTTCTATAATAGCCGACTTAACACTTCTCTTCGTGGCCTCTGGTAGTTCTTTCATTTCCTAACACTGCAAACTGCTATCTTAAGAAATGGCTTGTTTCCATTTTCTCTAATTAAGCAGGCACCTAACAACTTTCGCCGACTTCAGATTATATATATAACACATCACTCAATAAGTCTCCGGTCTAGCTAAGAAAAACTTTTTTTTTTCAGAAATTCGACTTTATTCGTCAACATAATCTCCTTGAAGAGTGATACATTCATTCCAACTTTTCGATGCTTTTGTAAAACGATTTGTCTTTGCTCTTAAAACAGGTCTCAGTTTCGGCAATCACTTCTTCATTTGAGCCAAATTTCTTTTCCTAGGGCATCTTTTTGATGTCTACAAAAAGCCAATAGTCGTTAGGGGCCAGATCTGGAAGTACAGTGGGTAGGGAAGCAATTCAAAGCATAACTCATTAAATTTAGCCATAGCTTTCATCGACTTGTGATATGGCCATTGTCTGGGTGAAAGAGCAATTTTTTTTTTTTTTTTTTTAGTTTCTAAAATTTAATATCAATCAATCCAATAATGACATGTAATATTCGCTATCGTTAGTTTTATCTTTCTCAAGTTAGTTAAGAATGTCGAATGTTAGTCGATGAAGGATGCTACTATCCTGAAATCATGTGGGTCTGTCAGCATTGTTGCCATATAAGTGTCAGACCGAAAACTTGTTGAGTGATGTGTTACGTTCTCGTAGTTGAGCTTACTATAAAACTTACTTTAAAATCAATGATAATGCAAATAGTTTAAGTTTTTGTAATGAGGTGTTTTATAGTAATGGGTACATGGAGGAAGTTTTTCTCCATTAGTTGAGCCTTTTGTAAAAATTCTACTTTAAAATCAATAATAATAAAGAAATTTCCCTGTGGAATGTTTATAAAAGTAGAAAAACACCATTCGTTATCATTTTTTTTTTATCCTACGGGGTCTTGAAACTCAAATATATTTTCAGTTTTAAGATACAATTCTCGTTAGTAATCATAAGTTAACGCAAAAATAATTAATTTTTGATTAATATATATATATATATATATTGTATTGTATTAATATATATTCACTACAACAAAATCGAAGGAAAAATAATAAAATACAATCACCCAACCCCAATTCACAAAATACTATGAATTTTAATTAGAAGAAAGGAGCTTTTTTAAATAAAAAAATATCAATTTTAATTCCTATTAAAAAAAAATAGTTTTTTACTTCCTGTATATCGTGCCCTTGGAATTGAAAACCTCATGCATCTTTTCAAACAAATCATTTATCTTACGTAAATTAGAAGCACGTCCGTTTGTTTACCATGCAAACCATGTGGGATGTTTGGAGATCCATTTATAGCAATTGAATTACATAAACACACGCGCTTGAGATGATATTTCGTGATTGTTTTCTTTCTTACGCAAGCAGGAAGTACGCGTGTTATGCCACTGAATTCTATGGTCTTTTAAGTGATCATTGTTGACCCCCAAAGGTCGATATAACATTGTTACGGATGAATAAAAAAATAAATAAATAATGTACCGTTCTATCGGTTATTCTGTTGAAAAACACCTGGTTTAAAGGCGGAAATGGGCGAGTCGATTATTTGTTAGGGGCGTTAGTCAGATATACTGTGATGCAAAGCGATTTTAAAAGAAAAAAAAAATTTAATAGTTATTGTAGAAGTTTTGCATCTAATTTTTTTCTGGTATTATGCAGTTTAAAATTTTAATGATTAAAAATTAATATTATTTAAATTGCAATTAAAACCGCTTCCGAAATTACCGTTCTTTCCTATTATAAAACTTTGTTTGAATGTACCTTTTTGGTCGTTTACCTATTATCCACATGATGTTAGTTCGGATAGTACTGAGAATATTTAATTCGGTTATTGTTGTGGCATTTTTCCCACGTGTTTTAGCACTTCTTTCTCAGGAGAGAGTATATATTTTAACAAATACATAATAATAACATAGGACTCAAATTTGACAGCAGATAAGCTGTGTTGTAGATAGTTATATTACATGCAAGTTATATTACATGTAAATAGTTATATTACATGTTTTGTACTAATGAGAACAACCTGTCACTCAAATTTGATAGCAGATATTTAGTCTGATGGATAATGAGACCTCATGAAATTAGCGATTGTCTGTGCGACCTTCACAGGTCGAAACAATTACAGATGGAATATGAACTAAGCCATGAGTTGTTGCATCGCGATTGGTGATAGAGCATGGGCTGAGGAGGTCTACATTCCAATGAGAAATGAGGGGAGCTCTTGACCGATTTTCTTAAAGGGAGGTTTTTAAAGAAGAAAGGAGATAGTTATGCGACGAATCGACAAAAGAGTGTTGTTTTTCTCTTTTTCTTTGAAGTTACATAACAGGCCGGGGCTTCCGCCTGTTTTCAAAGATAGCCCCTTGTGGTTTCGTGTATCACGCCGGGGGATATTAAGGTCTGCAGCAGACCTGGTGAAATAGATTCGTCGTATATTTTAGATCTCCATCCTTGGAATGATCTGCACTTGCGAATTAAATTTAATTCATTATTTTTCTTATAATATATATAATTGCGTGTAAATAAAAATTAAAGTGTCACGTGAACCTGAAAGTGGCCCTCTTCTTGAAGTCGATATAGGTCTAGTATAGGCCGAGATGTTACGATGGATAGCATGCATACTGAAAGGAAACTCTGTAAGAGGGTTGAGGTCGAAAAATAGTTACAAAGGCCAATATAATAGGCCAAAAGAACACATTCACCTATAAAAAGAAAATCTTTTATTATTTTTTTTTAATCTAAATTAAATTTTATATGTTATACATTATATTATGAAGAACGACAGAAACAAAAACACTCATCTTTCACTTTAAGCCAATATAATAACAAACACAATGTAAAAATTTAAATACTTTTCTTTTAAATTTTGCAAAAATAAAAATAGAAATAGTTGATAAATAGTCAACAATCTCTTGAAGCGATTGACGGCTGAAAAAGTTTTCTGATACTTGTATTACTTAGTCAATAATAGAAACAGCGATTCAAATACAATTTGAAAATAAATAAATAATAAACGATTTTTGTATTTTTCAAAGAGGAACTATTTACATGCTTACACATCAGCTGTGGAATTCTCTAAGCTTGTTAAAGTATCTATTTATAAAAAGAGACCCTTTTTTATACATCCTTCTTTAGAGTCGCATCAATTTTTAATAAAATTCTTCCAGGAGAGACACCAGGGAAGAATAAAATCCTCTACTTGCTTTCTCAATCTTATTGGCGGAATTTTTTTGGCCTACGGATCTCATATGCTACATATAAACAAAAAATTTTGATTCAGTTCTTTTCTCGAGTTACAGTAGCTAAGAAAGCGTTGATCACCCTGGCATTCCAAACCCTTGTAATTATTATAATGTAGAGTAAATTGTTATATTTAGCCTTGTAATTTCCAACTGATGATTGTAACATCCTCTATATCCAAATGATCATATCCAGAGCATATAGTACATAAAAATTCTTTATTTACAGACTATTTACAAAATGTATAAATTTGAAGAGCTTAGCAGTCATTCGTTAGATCAGGGTCTCCAAACTACGGCCCGCGGGCCAAACTCCGGCCTGCCAGTGTCATCAATCCGGCCCGCGATAGCGAATGGCTTATTGTTGCTGTAATAAGTTGGATAAAAAACACAGAATGACAATAACTCGGTTTTATTTACTTGCTAGGTAAAGCTTAATGGCAAGCTTAATACGCAGAAAATTTAACTTAAGCATAACTAACATTATAAACTAGTGAACATCCCGCGGTTATCCTCGATAGTTATACCTGCCTATTTTCGCTTTTAATCACTAGATGTCGTCAAGTGTCACGGTCGTATCGATAAACACAATAGTAATTGTCGTAATTGAACCAGCGAATTTGGCAAGCGTATGCTCGCTCAGAGTGCGTACTCAGCGACTGATCTAGAAATTATAGATAATGGCAGAAAAACTAAAACGGTTTGGGCACTTGGTACTTACTGGAGTAAACAGTATGGCCCTAAGGCTGGAAAGTTTGGAGACCCCTGCGTTAGATGAATTAAAACCAAATATTTGACTACCGTGCCAAAATTTTCACAGGATAAACACAAATTACCTGCACTTCGATTGAAATTTTCCTTTCAACTAACCGTTATTGGCTCTCTTCAACAGACAAAACTTCTTTTCCTGTGCCATATTCGTATTTCTTTTCCAATAGCTTGATTAGGCGAGTCATCGTTTTTCTATGTCCCTTTTATTTTTGCTTACCTTGACTCCTAATACTAAGCCACCTCAAGTGCATATCTTCTTTAGATGTATGCGGATATCGAGACTCCAGGGCGACCAAGTGATTTTTCGCTTTGATTCTTTGTTTCCTTCCCTTCTTCTCCTTTTAATCTTCAAATACACAGACGTAATTGTTATTGTACCAGATAACAACTAATATATAAACTAACGGATATTGATAATAATCAACATGCAGTTTTTTTTTTAATTTCTTGCTGTTTGTTTGTTAGTTTTGAGATTCCCAATGTCTCCTTTTTTGTCATGTAATATTTATATTCTGAACTGTTTGATTTCACTAACAATGACAGCATTGACCCAAATGATTGCCGTACATGAGAATCCGTGTCCCAAGAAAAAAGGGATCTTGGTGATTGAGTCCAAGAAAAATTGCGGCTCTTGTGTGGGTAGCACATATGTTTGGCCTCCGCTTCTGGTAGACAGGCGGTATAACTAGTTTTTGCGTGCATCAGTCGGTTCGTAGTTATAAACCCTTAGTCATTGCTGTGATGCTGTTTGAGATTCAAGCGATGGGTCATTGATAGAAATCTCCTTAAAGGGCTGATTCTGAAAATATAGATCTTTACTAGCATTATTACAGATATCTGCTTCTCTTTAACAAACTTCATGTCCTGACTGACGCCCGAATTCACCAAACACAGACCCTTTTTTAGATTGTCCATGTTAATAACAAAATAAATAACCTGATATTATTGTTATCAAAATAATAATGATAATTTCAGCAAAATTTAATTGTCTTCATTTGGAAGATTATTGCAAGTAACTTATGATTAAAAAATTTCTAAAATATCACCTTTTATAATAGAAAAAAGTTGACAAAGTGTAGAAAACATCTGCTACAGTCATTACTTTTGTAAAGGATAAGAGTTGATGGCGAGTTAGTGCAATACGTCGACAATCTGGCTGACGGGTGGAATTTTTCTGGGATTTCCCCTATACGACACACAAATGTGGGGTAGTTACTCAAAAAAAAAAAAAAAAAAAAAGTCTTTCAGGAAAGTAACTCCCTCGCCGTCCTTGGACGCTTCAAGGTAATATACATAAGTGTGGAAAACAAAAATCCACCTATGTTAACAAAAATAATTAAACAGTAAAAAAACATAAAAACCAATAGTTGATATTTATTTCTAAAAGACTTTTTTTCAGTCTAATTGTTCAAAAAAAAAAAAAGTTAAATTAGAAATAAAATATTAAATCAGATGAATGAAAAACGAATAATTACTTTTTCATCTGTAGTAGTAATTTTACGAATATTCAAATTTTATTCCGACGTCCCAAAAGTTTTTTTATTTTAGATCACAGAAGCAGCTCTTCATTCTTAACATCACTGATTTGTGTGCCCACTGATGAACTAAGATAACTACGAGACAATTGATGCACCCAAAAGCTAGATGCATCGCCAGTCTTCCAGAAGTGGAGGACAAACATGTGTGCTGCCTCCCCTTTAGCATTTATAGAAAATCTATACAATAATTTTTCTGACAAATTATCATATTCATGCAAGAAAAACGTATTCTAAATTGAGCAAACTGCTATAAAATATATTTTAATTCCTTAAAAAGCATTGTAAATTAAAAAAAAAAAAAAAAAAAAAGAAAGAAAATTGTTAACAGCATACATATTTATATTTTTATTTGAAAATTTTCAAAATAAAATATTTTTGTAGCATACCTTGGGAAACACGAATAATGCATTATAAAAATTTTGCTAAATTATCACCTTTAGAACCACACTTAGGTTTCCGAGAATAAGTTTTCGTTTCTTAAAATTGCTCTTAAAAAAAAACAAACTTGCATATTCTGGTTGGATTAAAAATGAAAGTTTGAAAATCACATATAGATTATCATTTATTATTTCTTGACAAAAAAAAAAAAAAAAAAAAAAAAAAAAAACATTATTCCGTTTGCAAGATTCTCGGAATTTTCTTGAATTACGAATATTTTCCAAAGTTTTAGTTTGATTTGTTCATATAAAAGTAAATAAAAAGCAAGTGAAAGAAATAATGTTTGATGTCTTGTTTAACGAAAAAAAAAAAAAAAAAAAACGTATAAAAGTGGTTTACTTAACGTTAACCTTGTTAAATATTTATTAATACAATAACGTAATAAATAACTTATGCAAAAATATTAGTTTTAAAAGCTGTGTAAATGGTAAAACAAGCGCAAACAAAAAATTGAGTTTAATTGGATTTTCCTTTTCTCCAAAATTAGCCAGTCTTGAATAGTCTTTTTGCATTGTGGCGCCATCTGTTATCGTTAAATTAATTTAGAAAAATTCATAATATATTTTCTCAAAATCGAATAATAGAATCGAGAATTAAGACAATCTGAACATTTACATCTTCAATTAACTTATTAGCTTTGTCTTGAAAATAGAGAAACTTTAATGTATCTTTAAATTAATAAAAGGATGCGAATTATAATCGATAACTGATCAATCATTGATCAATCATTGATCAATGATTTCAATCATGATCAATCATTGATTGATCAAACTGATCAATCATTGATTTTAATTGATAGAAATTATTCATAGCTAATAGCAATTAGTTTTTCGTTTTCTTTGTCACTTCAAAAATCATATTTTGAAAACTCAATAATTTCTTAAAAGAAATAAAATTGCTTCCTAGTTTTCAAAAAAGCTCCCCACAGAGATGTTTATTTTTATTTTTATTTTTTTATTATTATTTTTTTTTTTAGTCATCTATTATTATTATTTTAATTTTTATGTAGAGAAAAGATACATTCCTTTTCATTTAATCATCGGGCACTTGATGTCTATATAACAGATAGAACAGCTCACTACATAAGCTATATAGATAGATAGAACAGCTCACAAATTTTATAAAGATTTTTTTTTTTTTTTTTTTTTTTAAACATTGCTGGGCTTACATTTTGCATTTTTTTTTTTTTTTAATGTTAAACTCACAAGGTAGCCTGTTTATCGATGGAATTTATTGTTTACACTTACAATCACCATTGTGTCTGTTCGATGCATCAAGCATCAAAGTCAGACTTTTGACCAGAACAGCATTCACAAATTTTGAATGGCTAGTGTCAGCGCTCTGGCGCTTTAAGGTTTGTTCGAATCCCGGCGGTGCCAAGATGTTTGTAGTGGTTCGGAAAACTAAGCCGTACACCTATGACTGTAAGAGCGCCAAAGTCTGACTTCTACCTCGGGTGCTCCATCACAACAGAAGCTGCTTATTCCCCTTCAATAAACACGTAATGGGATAAGAAACAACAACAAACAACACCATCGTGTCTTTCTCGCTTCTGAAACAGTGACTGCAACGGACATCACCAGCGTTCTGCTTCCTTCACAAGCTGGGTATGCGATGGTTTCAGTTGACTTTAGCGTTAAACTGTCTCTGCTTTGTGTGTCGTAAAAGGAAAATACCCTGGAAAATTCTCTTTGACAATGACATATGTCTTGAACATGTGTAGGAACGCATGTCCCGAACGTACATAGGTTACGTATGATCGAAATAAAAATTTCTTATCACTTTATACCATCTTCTTTCTCATTGACGCAACAGCCCCATGGTGGGTCAATGCCGTCTGCCTACTGATAGATTCCGAGACAAGAGATGTTTTTTTTTTTTATAGAGTACAGTTTTCAGTACTACGCCCAACGCTAAACAGTCATATTAAACCGGGATCCTGCGGTTTAAAGTGGATTCCGTATCACTGCAAAGATCCATGGCACCTCCTGAGCCGAAACTTGTGGCACCGAGAACTTGTCACTCGGCCATCAGGCTCTTGTTAATATCATGGTCTACTAAAATAGTGCATTTCTTAACATAAACTTTAATCTCCATTAAATAAAATAAAAAAAGTTTTGATTTGAAGTCATTCGTTACTAGAACTTAATTCTATAGTACATCCAGCATTATCCATGTGGGACCTGCTGCACACACATTCCTCCATTTCCCACTGTGGTATGTGGGAGATTCGCACCCTTGAGCCAGAGGGAAATTTATTCTGGTCTACGGATTTATCATACCCATCCATGATACAGACAAGGAGGATTTCAATTCGATGTCGTTTATTGAGTTTCAAATCAAGCTCCTTTAATTAGAAGCCCAGTGCGAGGCACACTAGTACACTCAACTTTCTGAGCTGATAGCCAATTGGCTAGCGCTCTGATCATTAATACCACAGACTTCAGTATCAGATCCCTAGTGGTGACATGGAAGTTTGGTAGTGGTTTGAAATCCACATTAAACTGTAGGTCTGATCTAGTTAGCTAAAGTGTGCAAAAGATGACCGTAGAGCGACAAGCCAACCCAAACCAAACGACATTCTATTAAAATGTCAGGTCTTGTTGAAATTTTTGATACATGTTCGTATATAAATCCGAATTAAAGTAAAAAAACAGTGTAAATCTCGATTTTTCTCCTTGTATTGGCAATTATACAGTCAAACCATTCCTGAAGAAGTTTTAAAAATGTTCAACAAATGACGACGTGATGTTATAGAATAAAAAAAGGAAAGGAAATTATGTCATCGCGATGGCTTTATCAAACAAAACTACTTTTGCCCTAAGGTTGAAATAGAAAGTTTCCAACTTTTCTCTATCTTATCTCTGCTTCTTACTGAGTGGATATTTTGACCTATTTAAGACCTTCTCACCTATTTCCCCAAATTTATCATTAGACATGAAAAACAGAAATGACCCGACGTTGTATGGCTTCTACAAAATATTAAAATAATTGCCATGCCCGTCGTTATTGGGCATGTTAGAAAATTATACAAAAAGAAAAACTAGTGGTGATAAAAATAAAATGTATGTTCATGAATTTTGATGTTAGACTTCTTAGTTGCTCATAGTATGTTCAAGACATTATCCATTTCATTCCATGTTTTGGCAATCACCAGGACTGTAACTAGAAACATGGGTGCCCAGGGAGGCAATAAATGGTAATGGTTCTCCCAGCTTTAACCATTTCTTTTTATGTAATTATGGTTAATCATTTTCTTAATAATAATTAAAAGCAGCTTTATAAACTTTAATTAAATGAAATTTTTGGTTAACTATCTCGTTGATGTGTGTTTTTTTAAACTTTTGTTTCCGAGTAAATTAAAGGAATATGATATCCGAAGCTATTTGATTCCATACAGAGGCAATATGAAATGTATGCAATTTTTTTTTTTTTTTTTCAATTCAGCTGGCAAACAGACATGGACATCTCGGATGCTTTAAGGCAAGCGCTGCACAGACTGTACTCACTTTGCATTACCCAGGGGCGCGTGTAACTTGAGGATAAGCCACGGACACGGGTAATAATGCCCCGCAACGCTCTACGACCCTATTAGGACCGGGACCTACGGTTTTAAAGTGGATTCGAACACTACACATCCATGGCACCGCCGAGACTCGAACCCTGAAACCTGTGGTACCGAGCGCCAGAGCGCTAGTCACTCGGCCATTCAGGGCCTACGTATGCAATGTAAATAGGATAAAATTTTAACGAACAATTGGTTCAGTATACTTTATTTTTACACGTGCATCACAAAAATCTTTGCTTAGCAGCATTTTCCCACAGGAAGAGATATAGCATTTCATTCCCAGAAGAAAGGAATGCATAATCTTTAACAAGTACATAACAACAACCTATTGCTCAATTTTTGAAAGCAGATAATCAGTGTTGAGGATATTTATATTACATGCAATTAGTGTTCTGTACTTGAGGAGAACAACCTGTCACTCAAAATATGACAACAGATAATCAGTATCATGGATAATGAGACATCACATAAAATTAGCAATTGTCTGTTCGACCTTCCATGCCGAAACAATTACAGACGAGATATGGACTACATGATGAGTTGCTGCATCAGGAATGGTGATAGACCATGGCCTGAAGAAGTGTCTATTCAATGAAGTGAGGGAAGCTGATCCACCTGCCCTCTTAACGGATTTTCTTAAAGGGAAGTTTTTGAAAAAGAAGAAAAAGAGTCGACAAGTTTTTTCTCTTTTACTGAAAGGAATGAACAGGCCAGGAGTTTCCACCTGTGGAAACTCTACCGGGAAGGATCCATCCACCAAGAATAAACCTCTTATGGTTTCGTATCACGCAGTGTGATAACTAAGGTCTGCAGCCGACTACGCGTTTTAGATTCATCGCAGACTCGAGAACTCTGAAAATATCCTTTCCTCGGAGTGAACTGCACTAGTGAGTCACGTGTAGCTTGAAGATATGCTACGGATGCGAGTAACACAACCTCCACAACGCTCTACGATCCTATTAGACCGGGACCTACGGTTTAAAATGGATTCGAACGACTACAAACATTCATGGCACAACCAGGACTCGAACCCGAAACCTAAGACATCGAGCGGTAGCCACTTGGTAATCAGGCCTATATTTCAATTTGTTGTAATATTTAAATCATAAATACAAGAAGCACAGATAGACATATTAATTGTTTGGATCGTATAAAAGGAAGGCATTATTTTTAATAAATGATACTTGATTTTCAAAAGACATTTCACGAAAAGGGAATATTTGAAAAAATATAAAATAATTTGCACAGATAAACACACTCACCCACACAAAAGTATTTCTTACTTTTTTTATTCTAGAATATGCATTTCTTACGCATTTTCTTAATAAACTTTTTATCTTTTGTTTATCTCCGTATTAACCTAGTTTATGATAAGACATTCCGTTCATATTTTTGAACTTATTCATAGTTCATAATGAAATTGACGCACGTCATATAATTTCATTATAATTTATTATCAAAAGAAATCCTATTTTGTATTTTGATGATTTAAAAACATCGAGAATTCATACAAACAATGTTTTTCGGAAATCGATTTATTAAAATAATTATGTAGTATTTAAAATTCGATTAACAATATAACAAAATAATTTCTTCTTAAATAAATAATTTTTTGAGAATTTAAAAAATAGCAATACGTAATGAC